>VWZZ01005918.1:248050-289058 GCA_013399095.1 Psophia crepitans | reverse complement strand
TGGACTAGATGATCTTTCAAGGTCTCTTCCAACCTCTATAACTCTGTGATTCTGCGATGCCTTTGTTAAAAGTCATCTGGGGATATAATACCTTTTGATCAAATAGGTACATAGGTGGCTAATCTTCCTATAGCTGTGTGGTTTGTCTTCTCAGGATTCAGGAGTCTGTCAACAATAGAAGTCCCATCTCCCTCTCACATAGTGTTAACAGAGCTTACCACCAGAAGACCAGATGTGACACTTGCAAAATCACGTCTCCTCTGAAGTCAGCAGAAATCTAATAACTTAAAACCAGAGCTTCATTTTCTGGAATCATTCTGAGAAAATACTTTGAAGTCAAGCTGAAAAGACAGGAGGAATACAACCAAACTACAAACAAAATGCGTAAGACAAAATGGCAAAGGATATTGATTCTCCTCTGTTGTGTGTCTTTTGCAGTTGCTGCCTTGAAAGGAGTACAGAGAAGGAACCTCTAGCAAACTGGAAGGATGAGGTCCTCCTTTCCAAGATGTTTGTGAGGGCTATCTACAAAGCTACAGTCTGAGCTGAAATCCATCTCCTCTCTCACTCGCTTACGCAAATACATGGACACACTTGCATCATCCTCATTTACAAGAAGAAACCCTAAAGGTTTATAAGTGCCATCATTACGTTTATTGTAACACAAACCCACTAAACTAGAACAAGAGAGCTCTATACATAGGGAAATCTCAGCTTTGCTAGGTGAAACAGATGACATTGAAGACTGTACAACTGCTTGCTCCTTATGTCCCTGCAGGATAGGTCCCTTCCCCCAGTACTGATTTCCAGCTTTGCTTTTTCACCTGCTTTGAAAAATTGCCCTTTAGGGAGTCTTCCTTCTCCCACCATCTGCAAAGGTTAACTTTGGGTCCCGTCCAAAATGATCTTCATGCTTCCCAGAGGTCTTTCAGTCTGCCCATAAACGGCACTTTAATCTCTCTTTGTCACAGCTCCATCCTATTTCTCCAGCCTGGACACGTTCAGCTGCCATCAGGAGAGGAACAGCAGTCCTTTTCTCCACTGCCCACCCTCACAGTGCTTAGACAGACTGTAAAATGCACATGTGCTAATAGAGTAAACGGTACAAGGACAAATCAAACATCTTTACCATCTGTCACAGATGTAGGTATCTGAAAATGAGGCAGTAAGAACTTAAGCAAAGATGCGAAAAAAATACAAGAAAGTGATTCAGTCCAACTCATGACTCCAGACTCATCAGGATCTTCCCTATAAATAACTAGGATGTTGTTTTCATTTCTTTTTCTGGAGTTTGACTGTACTCCCACAGGCCCGTATGCGTGTTTCCCACAGCGTCGCAGTGGAAAGAAGTCTGATTTTAATGCGAAGAAAACTAGCATGTGCCAGCAGCCCCAGTTGCAATCAATTCAAGCTACCCAGTAAGGAGACAGTGATGTTCCTTTTCTTACAAGAAATAGGATTCCACCTTTCCCATCAAGGTGAGGACCTGGAGAGGTACTGCATGGGGTGAGGACGAGAAGGATCTGTCTTCTCTTCCGCCTATGCAATCTCACTAGGAAAAAAAAAGTATTCAACTTCTGTTTACTTGCCTTGCCTGCACTCAAACCACCAGTGGGTAAGGGTCTGTTTTCTATCTAATATTTGCTGTTTCAAAATTTATAAGACTCTGCTATTTCAGCATTCTCTCCCTCTGTGTTTTGATCCCTGAATGTGAGGAAATTAGGACCATACGGTTGAAAATATCAGCAACTGCAGCTGATTTTTCTTCCTTTAAAAGTTGTCTGAAGCCTCATAACATGACATATGCAGTAAGCAAAGATAGTTTCAACAGAGCCTGTCTGGGGCAACCATCCAATACCATCCTATAAGTGGATCCCTATCTAAAAAGTAAATATATCTATGTTAAGTCTGGGAGAAGGACGAGGTGCTTAAGTTGAGAAGGTTTTTAAAGGTGTTTCTTCTTTGAAGTAGTTTTATTGCAAATCATCTTACAGTGTAAAACTCAGCATTAAAACTCGTGTCTCTACCTCCCTGGGCAACCCGTTCCAATGCCCAATCACCCTTTCCAAGAAGAAATTTCTCCTCATCTCCAACCTGAACCTCCCCTGGCACAACTTGCAGCCGTTCCCCCTTGTCCTGTCACTAGTTATCTGTGAGAAGAGGCCGACCCCCAGCTTGCCACAACGTCCTTTCAGGTAGTTGTAGAGGGCAATAAGGTCTGCCCTGAGTATAGGGGAACAAACTGAGCCGAGTACAGGGGCACAATCACCTCCCTGCTCCTGCTGGCTACACTATTCCTGATACAGGCCAGGATGCCACTGGCCTTCTTGGCCACCTGGGCACACTGCCGGCTCATGTCCTGGCAAGCACTGACCAACACCCCCAGATCCTTTCCCTCTGCACAGCTTTCCAGCCTCCCTGCCCTAAGCCTGTAGCGCTGCCTGGGGTTGTTGTGGCCAAAGTGCAGGACCTCATCTCTAGAGGGATGGTAGCAGTGCTTGGACCTGAATACTGAAATCCTGAACGTCATTTCTTATTCTGAACAAATACAATGCATTCTCACCGATTCTTCTTAAAAAGTGGAACATTAATTGAATTTCTCCGCTCATTCTTAGTGGGATCATAGTTTGCAATTGTCCTCTAGTTGCATGCCTCACTTCAATTCTGCTTTATCTCACGGACTGTGATTATGAAAACTGGCTATGTGGCATACAGTGAATCACACTGTGATTTGGTTTGAAGAGGTCAGCTTAAAATATTTCCTGAGAAGAATTTTATTAGATGTAAACCGCACCATGACTGAATTAAAATGCAGCCTAAGTATTCTTCTATCCATTTCATCAATATCATGATATTTCTCCCTCTGTTTCACCATTATAAACTAATTGGAGGTGTTTGTTTTCCTTCAGAGTGGACGGGTCAAAAGAAATCTTATACAAGCACAAGGTCAATTGTGTTCTGCTGAAAATGATAATAAATAGCTCCAAAGCCTTAGTTACACTCTGTGATAAGTGGGCAAGATGGACAGAGTGTAATGGAAGGGCAAATGTCGAAAGTATTATTTAGGAATCACTCAGCCCAGAGGTTTGCAAGCATTTTTAACAACCGGCATGACATGATGGAAGCCACCATATAATGAAAGAACCATTTACCTCTTTCATATGAGCCAGATCCTCCTAAAGCACAGGCCTGTGCATGTATTTCCCAGCTAAATAAAACAAATCATAAGTCACATGCAGCACAAAATTAGCTATCATAGCTAAGAGCTTCACTAAGCTATGGCTGTTGTACCTGAGTTCATCAGCCACCTTCCACTTGAAGACAAGACCCTCACCCAGAATTTTTAGATCAATCCTGTAAGTGTCTGTGTGAGCTATGGGACTTTGTAGGTAAATATTCATGTTTGATACAAATCATAGAATTATAGAATGGTTTGGGTTGGAAGGGATCTCAAAGATCATCTAGTTCCAACCCCCTGCCACGGGCAGGGACACCCCCCACCAGCCCAGGCTGCCCAAAGCCCCATCCAACCTGGCCTTGGGCACTGCCAGGGATGTGGCCAGGAATGTAGTAGAGGAATCCCTGTCTCATGTCTAGGGTAGCTGGGAAAGACAATTATCTTTGTGTACTAGCTAAGAGATAAGGTACAAGCAAAGGATGCCAAAACCAGCGCAGCAGGTACTTTTGTTTCTTGTTCTGTACCAGGAATGGATGCTTTTTGCCAGTCTGCATATGTTCCTAACGACATGAGTTTTTTATTGTTACTAAGGATACTGCAGAGCTATCAAATAACAAAAACTTCTCTGAATTTTTGGCTGAACTGTCATCTTTAATCACGTCACTCCAAAATGGTTTATGTAAATCAAAAATTGACTTGAAGCATCCGTTAATCTCTTCTTGTCGAGAGGGAGACGGCTAGTGGAAAGGCAGTACTTCCTGGCATGACATATCATCCTGGCATCGTGCCTGCAGATCTGGCAGCATGTAGATGAAGACACCTGGCAGGAGGAGAGATTTAAGACGTATTTTTAGGACTGATCCATTTCTGTTTGGAAAGTAGCTGTGGTAATACTGTATGCAATGAGTACACGCTCCTGTACACATGCGCGTTTTGACATGTCCTAATTCTGTACATGCCACCATCATGCAGAAAATAATTTGGTATCTACTAAAATGATAATAAGAAATAAATAAGTTAAACCCCCCCTGTTTTGTGAATTCTGCTTATTTCTGTTTCTTAAATTATCCATGTTATGAATTCTTCGGAAAACATTATTTGTATCCATAGCTGAATATTTTCTGTGGCTCATTAGTCAGCATTTGATTGTAATAATAATTCTGTATTCAAAGACTCAGTGAAGTTCAGAGGCATCATTTTATATGCTTGAAATCACTTTTTGGATGACTGTAAAACATAGAATTAGGTTTCTAATGAGGCTGTTACTAATTTCTAAGTTCATTTCCAAAATTCTGCTAGTACAATTGTCCCTGAGAATGGGAATTATTGAAAATACCATAGTGATTTAAAAACACTTAAAATTAAAATATTCATGCAATCTTCTCCTGATACTTGCCCAACTCATAATTAAGCAGCCCCAGCTTTCAATTTTTTTCATTCACAATGCCTAAGCCAAGGTATTTCAAGGTATATGATTAATTGATTTTAGCTTTGTTAATACCTGTACTAAACCAGAACTTTAAGTCAGAAATGCAGCACTTAAAAGTCAGGGAAATATGGTCATTTCAATCCCTCTAAAGATGTAATTGTACATAATCTGCACATAATTAGAAGCAGGTGCATTCTCAGGCCACATAGCAGTAACACTAAAAATTGAGTAAACCAGAAGTCTGAGATACACATAGCACTTACAGAAGATAATTAATCAGCCTTGGACACCATAAAGACAAATTAAATCGGCTATCGCATATAACATGTTTGGAAAGTTCATTTATAAATTTTCCTGAATGACTTAAATAACAACTGTGAAAATGCCGAGAGTGAAGGTGGTATATTAAATGACATGCCACATACAGTAAACTGGAGGTGGCTAGAGAATTTAGCCCCGTTAAAATGTAAAGCCTAAAGGTCTCTGCTTCGTATCCTCCGAGGCATTCATGGGATGCCAGTCCCCCAGCACTGACAACTATTCAGAGCTGTGTTTAGCAAATTGGGGCTTATCTATACATAAATAAGAACCCACCTATGCACTCGTTTACTTGCCCCAACAGTTGCTTCCTATACTACTAATTTTTTTTTTCCATTTCGCATTTCATTATTTCCTTTCTTGACCCAAAGTTCATTCTCATCAAGAGGAATTTTTTCATTGACATTCAATGGGCATTGGGTCATTTCCTAATTCATCTGTTCCTCAGAAAACAAGTCTAGTGCTGCCCAACTGCTGCAAAATCAGCATTCAAAAACATTCCTTTCAGGTCAGAATGGTTGTTCAATTAAGCCAAGACTCTGTCTTTTTTTTATCACTAAAAAGTCTATAATCGGGTATTTGCCCAACGAACAGCTGTTCTGCACCTATATTCCTATGAGTACAATATTATATTATTGTTATTTGTCATTCATTATTCATTATCCTCAAACAAAATATCACTGACTTCATTTCTCTTTTTTTTTTTTTTTACAAAAACACCATTTCTCAAGGAGTCCTATTTTTCACTCTGCCCAGCATTTTGCAGTCATTGGTTTTTCAATCAGAAAAAAAGGACACACTCTTTATTTTTGGCTCTTGCCTTTTTTCTTTCCCCCTATCTTTCTTTTCCCCAGAACTTTTAATATATAATAGGGAAGGAAAATGAAAACCTGAATACATTTTGTTTGGTTAATAAACAAACAAGATGAGTGTTCCAAATGAATTATGCTCATTTCTTTCTGACTCACCCCTGCTTTGAAATTCTCAGACTTTATTCAAAGGAAAAAAAGTAGCATGTCTCATTCAGAAACAGCAACACCCCCCCCCACCCGAAATCTAAATAAATAGTTCATGAACACATCATGAGCTGATGTGTTTGCTTAAATTAATCATTGAACAATTACAAACAAGAAATAAGTATGCAAGAAAATCAGTGTGATTTGCAAAATTATTTGTGAGCAGAAAAAGAGCAGCCAAATATACCGGATAACTGATTAATTGTAATTAGAATGTGGGCCCCTGATCATGCATATCAAATTTCCCACTGATCTGATTTCAATGAAAATAGGTTTTGGTCCATGCTAATGAATTCTCAAATCAATGGATTTCAGTTCTCCTAAGGAAAGTATTTGGTTCACTTCAGCAACAAAAACTGTCCCCATTACCTAAAATGATATGTTATTTCAGTACAAAATTATCACATACAGAAGAAGTGAGAAAAAAAAAGATGGTTCTGCAGGACCTGTTGATGCCTGTTTGACAAAAGTACTTGGATCTCTGGTAGCACGACACAGATGGGCATGACAGCATGAAATGCCCCAAATAAGTGCATATTGGTGGATTTATTTTGTTTAAACAAAACTTTTGTGTCAACGCACTCAAAGATGGGTGTTTATAACTCTCTCTTTCTCCCTTAGTATAGCAAACGAGCAGCAGCATTTGATTTTTCTAGAAAATTTTTATTTTTGTATGTGGCTTGATAGAGTCAGCCTTTTGTTCAGACGACTGGGCTCCTGTTCCTGTTCCAGCTGAAGCTGTCAAGAGTTTTGCTCATGACTTGTTTGAGGGCAGGAGTACCAGGGACGTAGGCATCACTTCCAAAGAATAGACACATGACTTTCTTCAAGACCAGATCCACCAGCAATTTGCACAAACGTGTAAGTCTGGCACTTGGCAGATACCCGTCCTCTCTCTCTGCCTAAGAGCATCCAGGTAGGGAAGCAAACCACCAGGGCAATGGAGTAACTGCAAAGGAGCAGTGATGAAGAGAAGCTAACCTGAATGCATCCAAATTGCTCCAAAATTCAGATGTTTCCCTTCAAACAAGCTAATTCAGTTATGTGCCCGACTTTCTGACATCACTGCTCAGTCTGAAAGATCATGCGAGAGTTTTGGCATGAATTTTAGGGTGCACATGGGCACTGGAAGTCACTGATGTTAAATCTGAGGTTAAAAATGACTTTTGCTTCCTGCTGTGTGCAAATGTAAATTAAATAAGCAGAAACAAGGCAAAGGAAATGCTGCTTGATTGGAAGCAGAGAGTTCCTCATTTCCCAGCTCTACAGACGAAAGATTTTGAGTAAGAACTTAGAGGTAGAATATCTCCCCAGACCTGAATCAGGGAATTAACAACGTGAAGATGTATTAATCATCTAAATGTTACAAGAGAATTTCTGAAGCACAGAAGTCATCCAGGCAGTGATTAGTCCAGGAATTGATTTGACACCAGTTTAACCCCGAAGTAACACCAACAATTTACAGTGGTGTGGAGAAACAACCCAGAACTGGGAAATCTGGTAGAGTTCTCACAAGAAGCGCAAAAGGAAAAGTGCATTAACACCCCCCCAAATTTACTCAAATCATTTTGAAGCAGAAAAAGGTTGCGTGGAATAAAAGTGAAAAGCACTGAAGCAATATACTGCAAAGCACAATATTGCAGGGCTCTAATGAGCATGAGAGACAGTCAGACTTGTAGTAAATAAATGTTATTACGCTGCCACAATTACAGCATCTTCCCTGTTTTCAGGCTGGTTGAGCCATCTGGCATGGGCATCCGGATAAAAGTTATGCAATTATTAAAACAAGCTAAATTAAATTAATTTAAATTAATCACAGTGTACAAAAATAACTGGCCAGAAGCATTGAATCGTAGTTGTTTTGAACATGATGACCTATTTCTCTGGTTTTGCTGGGCTTTCTCTAATCATGAGATAACATGTCGTCTTTGAAAACAGTGGCAAAAGTCCAGTTGAGTGAAAAGAGAGATTTGCGCAGGGTACTGTTTCCCTTGCACACTAGCAGTGACATCCTTCATTGAACAACACGCACGTACAGCACCTAATGAAGGGTACGAATATTTTTTTATTCCTATATGTTGGCCTGTCATGTAGGATGTGAAGCTACTACATTCCATCAGAATGCTTCCCACAGTATTTTGGGAAGCTCCACAAGACTTTTTCATAGAATCATAGAATCATTAGGGTTGGAAGAGACCTCCAGGTTCATTCAGTCCAACCGTCCCTCCACTACCTATTACCCACTAAACCATGTCCCTGAGTACCACATCCAGCCTTTCTTTAAACACTCCCAGGGACAGGGACTTCCCACCTCCCTGGGCAACCCGTTCCAATGCCCGACCACCCTTTCCCAGAAGAAATTTCTCCTCATCTCCAACCTGAACCTCCCCTGGCGCAACTTGCAGCCGTTCCCCCTTGTCCTGTCACTAGTTATCTGTGAGAAGAGGCCGACCCCCAGCTCACCACAACTCCCTTTCAGGTAGTTGTAGAGGGCAATAAGGTCTGCCCTGAGCCTCCTCTTCTCCAGACTAAACAGTCCCAGTTCCCTCAGCCGCTCCTCATCAGACTTGTGCTCCAGCCCCTTCACCAGTTTCGTTGCCCTTCTCTGGACACGCTCCAGGGCCTCGATGACTTTCTTGTGGTGAGGGGCCCAAAACTGGACATGGTATTGAGGTGCGGCCTTACCATTCACTTTTAAGTTATGTTATGAAAAATTTGTGTCCTTCAAACTATTCATAAATAGTGTGGGTTTTTTTAAATTTATTTAGATATTTCCAAAATGATGGTCTAAATGCTTGATTTGCCACAAATGTAGGTTTTCTGTTACAAATTCAGCCAGTTTTTGGTGTCAATGTGTTTAAAAAACTGTGTAAAAAATGACTAACTGAAAATGGCTTGATTTAAAGTGCTGAAGAAAACGGGAAGGCGTTCAACTAACAACCTCCCAGAGCTGCTATGAATAAGAGCAGTTGAGGAGAATCCCAAGAAAGAGAATCCTGAAGAATTCATTTCTATATTTACCAAATCTGCTTGGCAGTAGATGGAGGGAAAAGGCAACATCTTGCCTACTGCTTGGTCAGAGGTAGCCTGGCTCCATGTTTAGGAAGATGTTTGTGTCCTACTGATTGAACAGGACATGTTTTCCATGGGCAAGGCTCTGGATGTATGCCTGACACCCAGCTGCAGGCGTGCTGAGGACAAAAGGCTCATAGCTTCCACAGCTTAAGTCATGAGCAGCCCCAGTTTTAGTTAAAGCTCCCTAAAATGCTTTCCTGCATCCTAATAACCCATTTAAACCCACCTAGTAAGGATGTACATATTCTCCTACAGTGCAGACAAAAGCTCCCTCTGAACTCTACTTGGTTTTCATTTTTTTTCTTCTCTTTTGCCATTTTTTTCCCAATTACATTGGCTTTAGGTAACCCCTTTTACAGAAGTTCTTCAAATCTATAAACAAATTGCATAAAGAGCCAGTTCAACTAGTTTAATGCAACGGATTGGAATCCAAGCAGCAGATAAAACATGCTGTTTATTTGTTTTTATGTTGCTGATGTGATGTCCCCCACTGGGCAGAACCATGGGTCACATATTGAAGGAGATTTTGTAGGATGTGGGAAAAATCTGTACTAGATATTGACAGGTATTAATTTTTTTTTTCAGAAATGTTCAGCTGCAAGCTGGTTTCAACCAAATTATTTTTCCTAATCCACGTCCCTACTTCTCAGAATAAAGCACAGGAAAGAATATTTATGGTAAAAATGCATTCAGTGTAAGGTTCTATCTGAAAACAGCCTAGGCTGCCGTTCATCACTTACCTAGCAAAATTAAAATGCAGAAGTCTAATAGCTGTAAAGAAATCCAGGTGTGGAATATGTGACTTGGACCAATATGAAATAAAATATTAGGCAGAGGGGGATTCTCTAACTGTAATTAGATTTTAAGCTTAAATAGCTGCAATTTTACAAATTTTTCCCCCTTCCAAGTCGTGAAGAAACTCTTTTGAGTAAAGCTGATAATCTGCATACTTTCAGTCTAAGGAAATTAAAATGAATAAATTATTCACCCAAAACAACACGGGCGTTTACAATAGGCATCTTATCTCTAATAGCATTGTTATTACCATTATAATTGTTACAATAATTTTCTTTCTAAAATCTCATAAGTCTGGTTCTCATATGTGCATTTAATTCAGATTCCTTTTCAAGTAAATATCACGCTTATTATGTTTATACTTCAGTAGACTTGCCTGAAATCTTTGCTTTCATTGATTCTCACTGTGCATCAAGCATGGCATTGCCAGCAGGTCTAGGGAGGTGATTGTCCCGGTCTACACTGTGTTGGTGCGGCCTCACCTTGAGCACTGTGTGCAGTTTTGGGCACCACAGCACAAGGAAGAGATAAAGCTATTGGAGAGGGTCCAAAGGAGGGCACCTAAGATGATGAAGGGTCTAGAGGGGAAGATGTATGAGGAGAGGCTGAAGTCCCTTGGTTTGTTCAGCCTGGAGAAGAGAAGGCTGAGGGGTGACCTCATGGCGGCCTACGGCATCCTCACAAGGGCGAGTGAAGGGGCAGGCGCTGATTTCCTCCCTCTGGTGACCAGCGATAGAACCCGAGGGAACGGCATGGAGCTGCCACAGGGAAGGGTTAGGTTGGAGATCAGGACAAAGTTCTTCCCCCAGAGGGTGGCGGGGCCCTGGAACAGGCTCCCCAGGGAGGTGGTCAGAGCACCGAGTTTGGCTGAGCTCAAGCAGTGTCTGGATGATGCTCTCAGTCATCTGCTCTGATGGGGCTGGGCCTGTGTGGTGCCAGGAGCTGGACTTGATGGTCCTTAGGGGTCCCTTCTCACTCGGGATATTCTATGATTCTGTGATTCTAGGACTCTATGATTCTCACCTTCTCAGAATGTTACTGATCCTTAAAGATAACGTGGGAGGGGGACTATGAGTCTGGAGATGTAGTCCTATTCTTGGCTCTCTCATTTAAGAATCATGAACTTTAGCCAAGTGCCTTAAAGAAACCCAAATGCCTCAGTAGCGAAAGAGGATAATGGCTCACATGCATCTTCTCTGTTTAAGCCAGTGAGTTTTGCAAAAGGAACGGGCTCAATGCAAGACGAACTCATTTGTTACAAAGGTTTCAGATCTTCTGCTGAAAGTCCCTAGAAGTGCTAATTATTTTTATTCCAACATCTATGTATAGATGATCTTGCTGAACAATCAAATACCGCAGCCTTTTATATTTTCTTACGCGGTTAGTTCCACTAGGATTACAGTCATTTTAAAATATACATGAAAGACAGCAGTGATTAACAAAAGCCTTGGAGATTCGTATTGACAGTGAGGACCGGAGGGTTAAAGTCAGCTATTTGGAAATGTCTGTATACAAAAATACCCACTAGACACATCAAGTACTTGGGCGCGTACACAACGGAGCAGCGTGCCAGCTATCTGCGTTTGTAAACTCATCAAACCCATGCACAAACACCCGATTTACAGGCAAACCTTGAGGTCTGCATACATAAAAAATGGCAAATATCAGTCAACAACTGCATTTGCCTCACTTCGAAAATCTACCCATTAGGATCAGTTTGCGTATGCTGAGGAGCAACGCGCCTTCCTTCTGAGCGTTTATCCTTGCAATGACCGAGCTAGCTCTGAAACAGAGTGAAAACAGGTGAACATTTAGAAGGGGGTAAGAGAGAGGAGTTCCCATCATACGATTAATCAGACAAATGAGGTATTTGGAGAGAACTGTCTGCATGCAGCTGAGTTTTCTAAAATGTTATGAAGTAATTGCATTATGAAAATAATCAGCTGCTCTGCATTCTGATCATTAGAAGCTGATGATATAATTGTGTTATAATGAAAAGCATTCTGGTGATTATTCCACAGAGAACTTCTCTGCAGATAATATTCAAATTTACTTTATTTTGGCATAATTTCAAAGAAGCTGAAAGTACAATGTAAACAGCTGGACTGTGAGGTAATGTTATTATAACTTCTGAAGTATGTTCTCTCTTTTAAACTGTTATCTTGAAAAAGTTCTTTGAGTTTATCTGCATAATGCCAACTGAACTTGGTTGTGTTTTATGGTGGCTCATTAAATAACTTTGTTCTGTTTCCAGTGGGAACGAGCAGTTTTAGTCTTTTTTTTTTTTCCTGAATAATTAATTAGAAAGCATCTCAAAGCCATAAAGAAACTGTAATTCTTTAGTGTCCTGAATGATGTTTTATCACATACTCTCTTCTACTGACACTCCATGCCAAATCTTAATTTGCATGGACCACGGACAACTTGGATTTGTGGCACTTTGCAGGGTATAACACAAGTCGGATCTTCCTCCATCAGTAACGTCGTTATTGTTTCAGAATAAGCATGCTGTTGTTCTTCAGGTTAATCAGCAATCCCCAAACTAGGCAACTGGTGTGTAAACCACCCACCAGGGTGAACGAGGATTGCCTCCCAAAGACAGTTCAATCCATTGGGTTTCGTTGGGGCAAACAACTCTATGGAGGAATCTGCTTTTCTGTTGAGTATCTGGCATCCCGTGGCTGTGGGTTAATTAATCTCCTAGCCAAATATGACAGCTAAGTTATTCTGCTGTCTCGTTTAAAAGCTGTGCATTTTTCTGCTCTTGCTACAGTATTTGAATGCACCTTGAAAGTAAAAACACAGTTTTATGCTCTGCTGACTATATTGCTGGCAGGGAGATTTCTGGGCTACAACACAAGCTAATCTTTGACTTGTAACAAGCTCTTTGTTTTCTACTCACAGTTTCTTCATTATCCATCCCCAGATAAATATGTAACTTCAGTCCTATTTGATCGGTAATAGGGGTGACAAAGCAGAGGTGAACGTTGTTCTACTCAGTAAGACCCGTTAGTTTTCCTTTGCTACAAACAAGCATGTCCAATCTCTGAACTTCCCAGCTGATTTAAATGCCCTCCTGCCTTTTTATCCATCATACACATGGCCATTTTTTGAATTGTTTTTTTAGTGCGAAGAGGAAAAGATTGCCAATTCAGTGTGGTGTGGAGCCAGCCAGGTCTAGTAGCAGCAAGAGTAGCTGGGGGAGAAAGAGAAATGGTAAGTGTTGAACAGGGGATACTGAGATCTTGACCTCAAACGTCCTCCTGTATTGAAAACATCGGGTTAATTACAAAGTTGTTGCTAATTGCAAAGTGCTTGGGATGAGGCCAAGTCCTTGAAGGGTTTTTGTTTGTAGATAGGGGTTTGCATAGCCAAGCCTGAACTGTCTGGGAGGTCAGCATGTGCTTGTCCCACCTGTTGGTCTCAGACCCAGCGTGTGCTTGTTCCATCTCTGCCTTAGTCCTGCTGTAAAACCAGGGCAATCAAATGTTTGCAGGGCTGCTTTTAACACATAAGATCAGCTCCCCCTGCTTCCCTCATTCTCAGGTCTTCGAGTTGTGTGTTCACATCTTCACCGGCCCACAGCTGTGATGTGCTGAATCAAGTGAGAAGGCTGGAATAAAATGCCCTGTTTCATTTGATAATGTTTTTACAGGGGAAGTAAAAGCCCACACCTCTCATTGACTCTAATTAGAACAGCACATAGTTGGCAGTGCTGAAAATAAAGCAACTAACATGGATGTTTCTTGTTGTCTTAGAAATTTAAAAGAAGAGGGGGGGGAAAAAAAGCAGCAGCAGAACTTGAAAGGGATCTGTAAGCTTCTGAAGGATATTTAGTTGCCTAATCAATTTGCTTTAGGAAAACTTATCGCTTAAATACACTTAAAGTTGTGTGTGTACATATCACAGAATGTTAGAGGTTGGAAGGGACCTTGAAAGATCATCTAGTCCAATCTCCCTGCCAAGGCAGGACCACCTAGAGCACATCACACAGGAACGTGTCCAGTTGGGTTTTGAATGTCTCCATAGAGGGAGACTCCACAACCTCTCTGGGCAGCCTGTCCCAGTGCTCTGTCACCCTCACGGTGAAAAAGTTTTTCCTTATATTAACACGAAACCTCCTATGCTCCAGCTTGGACCTGTTGCCCCTTGTCCTGTCGCTTAATAGAATAGAATAGAATAGAATAGAATCATTAAGGTTGGAAGATGAGACCAAGAAGAGCCTGGCTCCATCTTCCCGACACTCACCCTTTACATATTTGTAAACATTGATGAGGTAACTCCTCAGCCTCCTCTTCTCCAAGCTAAAGAGACCCAGCTCCCTCAGCCTTTCCTCATAAGGGAGATGTTCCACTCCCTTGATCATCTTAGTGGCTCTGCGCTGGACTCTCTCTAGCAGTTCCCTGTCCTTCTTGAGCTGAGGGGCCCAGAACTGGATGCAATACTCCAGATGCGGCCTCACCAATGCAGAACAGAGGGGGAGGAGGACCTCCCTCGACCTACTGACCACACCCCTTCTAATACACCCCAGGGTGCCATTGGCCTTCCTGGCCACCAGGGCACATTGCTGGCTCATGGTCACCCCTCCGTCCACCAAGACCCCCAGGTCCCTTTCCCCTACACTGCCCTCCAGTGGGTCAGTCCCCAACCTGTATCAATACACGGGATTCTTCTTTCCCAGATGCAAGACTCTACACTTGCCCTTATATATGTTAGAATGTCAAATATATATTATATTTGTCTATGATCACTTAGGACAATAACTAAATCTTAGACCTCTAAAGCCAGAACTCCATTTCCTGCTTTAACTACTAAGTGCCACTGCCGGATGGAAGGAGAGAGAAAAAGCCAACAGGGAAGAAAAATGTTGTTCTCCACCGGCCTCTGCAGTTAAGCTAACAAGGACAACTTCTGCAGAGTCCAAAAGCACTACAGCTGGAGTTGACGTATCTCAGTCTCTTGGCTTGTGAAGTTGATTGCTGACTTGCCCTTTTTTACTTAAGGGCCTCAAAATAGCATTGTAATAATAAAGTGCTGTAACAAGGCAACAACTGTGACTCCCTAGTTATTACGCTTTTCTACAGGGAGCTGGATTTTTCATGTAACTGCGATGTAAGTTTTTTGAGATGTTGCTTTTTCCGGTGCTTTTTATTTTACTGCAGTAATCAAAGAGAAAAATCATTTCTTTGACGTGTTATGTGACTCCAACAGAGAAATGCTGGAGGGAGGCTTTGGGAATTGCTAGCTGTGTATTCTGCTGGCACCGGAAAGGAAGGATTGGGGTAATTCCTGCACCTTTGATGGGCTTGAGCTATCTCCAGATATTGCTGAATCATTGAGGCCATAGAACTTCCACCTGGAACTCGTAAAAGCACTGGGGACAAGCAGCATTTTTGTTTAAATTTTACCACACTGAAGCTTGTATTGAATTAACTTTTCTGCTTCCTTTCTTTTAATTGCTGCTGTGGCAGAAATTATGGGATGTACCTACAAGGTCTTTTCTCACCGCCACATCCCAGCATATCTTGAGACATAAATGGAAGCTCTGATACGTGATCCTTTGGAAGGTGAATCTTTTGCAGCTTTGCATTTGTTTATACATGTAGTTACTAAACAGCATAAAGTGAAAGAAGTGTTCATCCCTTACTGGGTCTCCCTGACATCTCTACGTTGAACAACAGAAGTAGATCTGTGAATGTCAAAGTGAGATAGCAGGGGAATCATGGACACAAACGTGGTGTGGGAAAAGGCTTGGGAACCATCGGCGTTGCTGTCACAGACATGGCATGTGAGAGGACAGGTTATGCCTCTATCATCAATGACACCTACGAGCAGAGACCTCAGAAACTATAGCAGAACCCCTCTGTATTTTAAAACCACATCTCTGTTAACAGTCCCACTACTCTATAGCTATGCTTGATTACATTATTATTACGTGTACTGCTATGGCACCTCACGTTGATAATATTAAAACACACACTTCAGCAGCAGCTACATATCAGCCAGGTTGGCTTCTCCTTCCTCCCATGCCCACTGTGCTAAGCAAATGACAGGTAAGGTTCAAAACACCCCAAAACCCCCCAAGCCACACAGTTTAAACATTATACATAGCAGGGTGTTAGTAACGGACGGACCATTACAGTGTATGCCATGAATACCTACTAAGAATCGAATATATTTTGTATCAATATTGTGATTGGGAAATAAAAATCCTTGTGAGGAGTCATTCCTGTGAGTAAGCGGTATAGTCTGGCAGTTCTAACTGGGGGGTGGTGGGGAATAACAAAAGCAATTGTTCCATAGAATGGAATAACTACTTACAACCGTTTACACAGGCAGTCCATCCTGATTTGTAAATACTGCACGAGCTAAATTAGCGTTTCGGGGATTGAAACTTTGCCAAAGAAATTTTTAATGCACGGTGAACTTTTGCAGCCCATCTAAAGGAGGTTTTCATGGAGGTTTTGAAAGGCCGTTAGTTAGGATAGTTTAAGGGAAGCCTTTGCAATTCGTACTAATTTCTTTCTCACAAATACAAAGGCTCGGTATCTGCCATAATGTTGTCATTTCCTCTGATAATTATAACGCTAACTTCTGCGTAGTGAGTCTCCACATCTATAAAGCTTAATGTTTCACATCCCATATTATGCTCCCCTGGTAAGAGCAGTTTCCCACTACGCTTGGCTCTTCCATATATATGGCCCACAGTTATTGAATACGGTCCGTAATTGCCCATTTCCTTCTTTCCCTACTCCTAATTTAAAAGCAACTGTCTTTTAACGCTTGTGATATCATGTCACTCAGAGCTGAAACTTTTTGCTTAGGGCCAAATTCTGGTCTTCATTGATGGGGAAACTCCCATTCACGTGAATGAAGCCAGGATTTGTCTGCAGCTGCCTATAGCTCATTTCCTTTGGAAAAGTGAGCTCGGTTTGTGCTTGGTGGCTTTGGTGTGTCCTTCCAAGAAGCTGGTAACCTTTCTACAAATGCCCTTCTTGAAAGGAAACAATTAGTAGAATGAGAATTAAAATGAGGTGAAGCAGAAAATGAATCAACCAGGAGGCATTAATGGATTAACTCCTTTCTAGGCAGTGTCCCTTCCAACAACCCTCCACCCATTCAAGGACAGGGCGAGCAAGAAAACTGACCCCTAATCCAGAGATCTGCCTAGCAAGGCACTAGCTCAGCTGGTCAGAAAAGCGTGCCCAGTCTTTTGCACCGTTTGCTGAAGAAATGCTTAATTAATCTCTGATTAACCAGGACACCTATGCAAGTGCTAAACTGACCCCTAATACTTCTTTCTCTGAAACCTGCAACAAAGTGCTGAGAAGCTTTAGTTCCTCTAGGCTTTTCTCATGCAGTTGGACTCATACCCAAGTTTTATTACGCTTTCCGCACTGAAATCAAAGGCGGCCACCTGATTACATTACACAATAGAGTGTCTGACTCACCCTTAGAAATATCGTTAAGATTTTTGCAAACCCCAGGATTGCTGATTTAAACCAACAAAAGTAGTTCTAGAGCTCTTAAAGAACTCCACAACTAAAAAAGAAATTCACAAGGTAAAATTGCTTCCCACTCTTACATCCTGTGCTGTATCACAAGCTAAATAATTCTAAATTCCCATGAAGTCTATCTGTTCTTGAAGGAGGTAATCTATCAGCTTGTGTTGTGTTTGCAGGTTAAATATTCACTAACGGTTTATTAGCACATATATTGTAGATGATCAACTTTGATTAATGCCCAAGTGCTACAGTTTCTCATATTTAATAAATATTTTCAGTATTCCCTTATTGCTTTATCAACATAAATTACAATAATTGTCTAATAACTGTAAATCAATACAAACCCTGCAGTAAATCATTCTGAAGCAGAGCGCTGTTAAAAAGTGAAATGCCAATCCAAACTTCTCTTTTACTGCTTTATTGTATGTTCTCTGCTGATTTTTATTTTTTTAATGATCCCCCAACAACATTATGACAGTAAACTGGTTGAATCATGTCAGTTGGACACAATTTTTCTCCTTGTTTCAATTCACTGAGATTAGGATTGTGTTCTTAGTTTTGCTATTGGCTGCAGAGGAAAGTGTGATTCTTGAGGTCTTATGATTAATTTAATTTTGCTTCGTTTCTGGCTCTCCCTTGCTTGCTTTTCTCTTTAGTTATTTCAATTGAAACTTGTGCATGCACTGAAACCAGGATACCCTCAAACAGACTGAGCCACAGATCCTTGGTTTTGGTGCAAAGTGGGCTGTAAGAGATTTCTTGTCTATGTTTCAGTCAGAAAACGTAGCTTTCCAGTGCCTGCTCCCCTGGGTGTTCTCCACCAGCAATGGAGGGAGGGAAGTCTTTCTAAAGAGCAATTCCCAAAGTAGCTATCTAAAGCAGGCAGGATACATCTTCCTCCACAAGTGACAAAAAAGGGATGACTAACTTTGATTCAACACCTACCTTTTGGATGGCTAAAGTTAAGGAGGATGAGTCATACTGTCAGTGTACTGGTCTCCCTCCTCTTCAGAGAACTAGAATTTTGTTGTTGCTTCTGTCTTTATGTAGTCCTTGCCCCAAAATTTCTACTAGTATTATAGTCTTCCAAAGACGTATTTAACAGAATCACGATATTCAGTTGAAATAATAGGCTGGAGTACAAGTATGTGGAGACCAAAAGCCACCAGATTTAACTGCAGGGTATGTTATTTGGGGAAAAGGCTTTCAATAAATTTGTTTGGTTATTTGCGGTAGATTGGCCAATCTGTTTAAAGCTTCCTGCTCTTTCAAAGCAGGCCATTATGTCTGGGATGATTTCAGGTAGTCTGGATCCTAATGTGAGTGAAAGTACTTCTAACAATGAAGTCTTGACTGCGTTGGAATGAGTCAATCCCTGCCAGTAGAACTGTTTGTTACAATTATTGCCAGTTCCTGCATTATTCGTTAAAAATAATTTCTCACCAATTCTATTTACTAGCACTGATGTACCCTCTCTGAAGATTTCTGCTACCAAACCTCTGAATATCTACCTTTGCTTTGCTGTATGGAAACAGCAGATCTTAAATTTTCTTTTACTAAACAAAATAATTATAAATTACTATATTAGCAAACCCCGTTAAATTCTTGCCTGTTGCTGAAGAAACTGATCCATCCATACAATTTTTTCTTCGTAACATCCTCTACTATTCCCGCACATACTGCTCCCACTCGAGACTTTTAAAACCTCATCCACAACTTCAGCTGCAGGTGATAGATGCAGAGATGACTCAACACATCACAGAAATTAAGCTTATAGGAGCATTTAGGTGCAGTTGCTCTGCTGGAAGGCTTTTTTGGATTCCTTAAAAATATAAGGGACAACAACCCAAAAAGAGAAAAGTGAGGTGCAGGGGAGAATGAAGGATACAAGGTACTAATTCTTAGAGTCAGTGAGCTGCAGTGTACAAAATGGAGCCCAGAAACATATGCCACATGTTTGTGAGGCGCCAAACGATACCAACCCTCCTTTTCAGCAGGCACAAACTAGCCAGCTTGATGAGAAGATACCACAAAATGAAAAGAAAAAGAACACAAAAGAATTATCTACTTTAATTTTCCCCAGAGGACAATGCAACTTATCACATGTAGAAGCTACGGACGTGCATAAACTCTGGCGTAATATTGAAGATTTATCAATTATAATCTCAGAAGACATCATTATGTTCACCTAGTCTGACCTTTGATACAGTTCATAATATATATATATGTATGTATATATTTCACTAAGCACTTCATGCATCAAGGCTCTAACTTGGCAGCGTTGGAACTCTTCTCCTAGAAAAACATCCCAACATAAAGTCTTAAAATGATGGGGAATCAATAACATGCTTTAGTAATTTGTTACACAGAGCCCCCATGGTTTAAAAATGTGTGTTTTATTTCCAAAATGATTTAAACGATCTCCTCCATTGGCTCTTGCCCTGCTTCTGTCAGCTAGATTAAAGAGCTTTCCACTATCAGAAGTCTTCTTCCCATGTTTCTACTTATAGATTAGAAAGCGACTTAATCATAATCTTTTCTCAGATAAACTAAATAAATTGATCTTGTTTAGTCTTTGACTGTAAAGAAGGTTTCCCAGACCTCTATGAATCCAAACACTCTTCTAGACTCTCTGCTTTGCAAGATACGGTTCCATACTTGAAACATCCGACATATTTTCTGCTTCTATTTGTATGACATTTCCTGGTTTTACTGAAATTTCTGTAGCTTAAATCAGGTCACCTCATCAAACAATTCAAAACGCTCTGTGAAATCAGCCCTTCGCTGCAATTTTCTTATAACTCAAAGTTCTCATTGATAATTAGTGTAGAGATGCTGTCTGACCACTTCAGATCTACAGTGTGGTACAGTTATGATCCAGATTTTATTTAGGTTTTTAGAGATTTCTGATGTTCACATTATGTTTGCAAGGACTTCTGCCAGAAAAATAGAACAGTATTCTTCCTTGTATGTATTTGCATTCCAGTTCCATGTACCGGTCTAGCTTTTCACTTCTAGCTGGCTTTCCTAGACAACTTCTGATGACAAAGCTTGGAAAATGATTAAAAGCAAATAAATAAGTAAATAAAATGATAGCAAACAGGTTTGTTGGTCTCAGTCTAGTTCTAGTGAGCAAACATTTTCCTCCAAAATTTACCGAAACACCTAGTAGAGTTTACACACTGATTGGTCAAAGGCTGCAAATACCACAGACTACTTCCTTTACTTGCACATCCGAGAGGTACTAACAGTATTTGTGACAGCAGATGGGCTAGTTTCACATAATTTCTAAATTATTTTCAAGATACATCATACGGTGGAGTAGTCAGAGGTATTTTGACTGGGTTACCCTGTCACGTCTATGAGGAAAGGCTTTTGTAGCTTTAAAACTAAAGGAGACAATTTAGGGAAGAGTCTCATTATGTTGCCAAAATTTTTTTCAAATTTCTTTTTTTAACTTTTTTTTTTACCCTTTCTTCTCATTTACATGTGTTTCAACAGTCCTACAGAAGGTGGTAGCAGCGACCCTACAGAAAGCTTTATGCCTCTTGCATGACTTCCTTCTACAGGAAATATAGGTGGTTTTTTTTCAGTTGGAGACCACTTTGCTCTTTAATCCTATACGGTTTTTATATAGGAAGCAGTTGAAGCAATTCTTCTCAAGTGAAAATATGTTAAGGAATAGGAACATTTCATATGTTGTTCATGTGTTTATGGCCAAGAAGTCAAATTTAAATCAGAATCTCAGCACCATAATCTTTTAGCAAATGTTACCAGCTGTTCAGCCCCACACTTTCTTGCTTCTAAAAGCAAGTAAGAAAGTGAAAATCCATCATATCAGTCAGCTAGTGGTTGTTAGTACCCTTACCTTGACAGATGACACATCAGAGTGCCTGTCTTTCTGGAAATTTTTGTTTTAATGGGCTGGGATCCATCTTCCTGCAAACCCTTAAATAAAAATATACATAAAGACATTTATATATGACTTGACCCTATATATATATATATATAGGCTTAATTTTTATATGTTCTTCTGAGAAATAGTACTTAATTTTTCTTCTACAGCTATTTATTATGCCTGACTACATTTTTCCTCATTGAAACGGCCAATGAAAGTAGCATGGCTTCTCCAGTATTTTGATATCCTTCCAAACGCAAAGAAGCGTGAGAATATATATTAAAAAAAAAAAAAAGGTTGAGACATACAATAGGAAGAAAATTTCTGAGGAATTTGCCGAAAAAATAATTAAAGGGGGGAAAAAAATCCTTATGAAAGGGGAATAAAAAAACCCCAAAGGAAGTATTATCTCCATGTTACAGTCAATGAGATCCCAGAATAAAACTCCTCCTTCAGACATATCTAATTCTGTATTATATAGAAGTTTAAATTATAAATATAATCATATATTATTCCATATAAGAATGTTGTTCCATACCTAGAGTGCATTCTTCTCTCATAGCTGCGCAGCGGCCTGTGTGATGGAGTATGGATGCTAAACATAATGTTAGATGCTCCTGTAGTAAAGATCAATACATAAATTTACTGTAATAAAGAGAAATAAATTATCCAGGGTGAACACGGCTTTTAAACACTATAATCTTTGTCCACACAACAGCAAAACTATGTCTAACTCTGAACAGCTAAAATAAGTCTGGTAAAATAGCCTTTAATCTAGGCTTTTTGCCAGATAGGCGTGACCTTGGTGGCAGTGGGCAATAACAGGTCACACTGTACATCTCTAAAACATAGAAACAGTCCTGGAAATGTTATTTTTATCAAATTTTTTTTTAAATTATTTTCTCCCCTCTGGCAAATAAGAACTACTGTGGAAAGCCAGCTGAAACCATACGCCTTACATACCAAGCTAGCTAGCCAAATGCCACTGGGGTTCTTTGACAGCAACATCAGTGTGAGCAAGGAAAACAAATGGGGCACATTTAAATCCACCACACTTAGTATTTTCATCTCGTATATGAGGGAGCTTGCCAAATATTAGAGTAACTCAGATGCAAGCTCCATTTTCACGTCTCTACCAAATAACAGCTTCTTGTCTTTAAAGTCAAACCCCTTCATTACCCAGCTCCAGCAGGGGTGACCCACCCCCCTGTTAGGATGCTGACTTTTCCCAATATTCTCAGCCTTTATATTCTCCGATGTCAACTTGTCCTGCATACCCACACTTTCCCTTGCACTCCTCTTCAAACACAGGAAAGGTGCCATGCTAAAATCCAAACATCCGTTACCTTATTTTTCTTCAAATCATGATTTACAGCTCCTACCTCTCATGTAACCTACTCACATCATCCCTTCTTGCTCCTTGTTTACTTCCAACCTCTACCCCTGCATTTAGCAACAACAATAATACTAGAAATGCGTGAATATTTGATTTCACTTTTGTTATTGTCCATGGACTGAAATGAAAAAAAAAAAAATCAATATTTTCTTTTGATAATTCATTTTACTTTCATTTATAGTCAGTCTGGCAGAAATGAAAAGAAAGATGAAACTATTTTGAATTGAAACAGTATTTGTTTGACCCTAAACAAAGTAATTCAAGCTGTTTCTTAAGCTCTGTTTTTTTTTATTATAAAGGAATTGATTTTTAAAAAAACCCATTATTTTTATTTAAAAATATCTTTTTTCTAGCTTTTCCCCTTTTTTTCAACTACTATGCACATATTTTAGTTGATATGATTCATCTTCTTTTTCTTTTCATCCAATAGATTTGATAGGGAAAATGTCCCATGCTTCTAAATGGAACAGAACACCTTGTAATACTTCTTTGCTATGTTCCTTTAAGTGCAAATTCAACCTTCTTGTTTCATGTGTTCATGCCTTAATCTGTGTGCTGGGCGATGATGTGTTTGTGCAACACCTGCCACAAAAAAGCCTGGACCTTAGTACGGCCTCTTTATCCATAGTCCAAACCAAATGGCAGCAAGGGAGGGCAGTCGCCTACCTTCCCTGTCCTTTCCAGATTTAAGCTTAGGTCAGGTATCTCACAGCAAATATGCTGAACGGAAATATTCACATAAATAATCGTATTTATATAGCCAAGTGGAAGCACTTAAGGGTTGTTTAACGTACGAGTACAAAACTATTAACAAGAGCATAAATTTTCCCAAGAACGTTGGCAAGAGATTATGTATCCCTTAAAGGATTTATCTATACCCATTAGTTTAAATCTTTAGCAAGAAAACATCAGAAAACTTAGTTAAGATGTCAGCTTAAACGTCTGAAAAATACTGGAGAAGCTTTGGAGAGGGAAATTCACCTTTTGGTATGCTTTAAGTGGCTTTCAAAGCCAAACCCTCTTGGGCACAAGTGTGCAATTACTTGAGGAGTATTGAGTTGACCGCAAGTGGTTGCTGTTCAGAAATGTGTGTAGAAGAGAAAAAAAAACATCCGAACCAAGGAGCAACCCACTATCTATCTAGGTATCTAATGCAGGCAGGTAAAAACCAGGTAGAGTACATGTATATATTTATTTCATTTATTTTTAATTGGCATTTGGAAAGATAATACTCCTGTTAAGTCAGGACTTGCTCTCACAGCTCATGTCTATTCAAAGCTGTTGGTGCTCTGCACCCAGGCCTGGGCTGTACATGAGAACTGGACACTGCAAAGTTGTTGTAGGCTTCTGGAATGATGGCTAGCTTCTTCATGCCATGACAGTCAAACCGACTATTTAAAAACCAAAATATAATGGCACAGCATTAGATTTGTCTTGTGTGCTCACCAACTAAGGTATATGACATGTTCTGCAGACACAGGACTTCCTAGGTCTAAGGGAATGTCCTGTTCAGCAGCAGAAATGCTGGTGGGGAGCAAAGATCTCAAATTCCTGGCCTTTTTCAAACAGGATCTGAAGTGTCCTTTCTTGATATCACACAAAGGACGCAGAGTTTCAGTATATCCTTAGTATATCATATAAAGTAACAGCACTAGTTATTCCTAGCTGAATTACAGAATGAAGTGATCCTGGTTTGTTGTTTTTTTTTAAATTATTATTCTTTTTTCCACCCCCTCCTCCTCTTATCTGCTTCTGATCCTGTTGCACTTTGCAAGTTTGGGACTATAATCAGGAATTCTACACGAGAACTTATCACCTGATTAAGCACTGTTGGTTCAAGCTGATCGGAAGAATTTCCTAAAAATAAGGAATCAATTCTGAGCCAAGTGGTGTAATTTTAAAACCACTACTTAAAAGGTATACAGTAATGTAATTAGTCACGGATGTAATTAGAAACATTTCGATGATGGCTTGAGTGAATGACATTTCTTGCTTATCTGTGCATGTTGGAAATGTTAAAACCTGATTCATGTTCTCAAAGTAACTTTTGTCTTGAACTTTGTACAGTGTAGAAGTGGGAAAAATAATTGGCAATTCCTTTGAGGTGATGCTCTTCTGACGCTCCCCTAAAACGCCTTTGCTACAACATCGCTCTTGTATTATTGCCTTTATTCAGATCAAAAAGCAATTTCAAGCAACCCAGCTTCATGTCAGATTGAGCAAAGACTAATCAGACTTTCAATCTTGAAGATACTCTTTAGGGAAGCGTGTTATACACATTCAGTACACGCTCTGCTGATTAGCTTTCCATTTCTTAGCCAGCTAGTAAAGCTTCACGGTGAAGCTACCAACACTTACCATGGAACCACGCGTGACAGAATTGTGGTTTACTGTCCGTGTGTGCATTTCTAGCACATGCTAATGAATTTGATTTAAGTCATCCTAGAATGAAAGAGAATCAAACTTCTCTGCGCTGGCTTATTTCTTTCCCGGGGCAAGGCCACACACAGGCAGAAGTGTCACATTGAGACTTGTTAGACTCAGTACTTCCCTCGTGGCTCGGAACACTGCCTTACAGCTTAGACTAAGGAAAGCAATACTTGAGCTAGGACTATCTCTGGGCTAAGGTTCAAAAGATCCGGTTGTGGGATAACTTAAAAAATCAGCGTCATTGCTATTTTTTGTAAATGAAACTGAAAACGTACAAAATTAGGTGGTACTTTGTAGTCGCCTCTTGTAGTGATTGTGCCAGATGTCACCATCGAATTGCTTTGGTGGAAAACCAGTAGAGAGAGATGCTTTTTGAAAAGGACTTAGTAGAATAAAAAGGTTTATAAACATGAAGAGAGCCATATGAAAAGGATAGGGCTAGAAGAGACTTCACTGAGGGTGAGGGTCAGTGTGATGGATGGCTCTGTGTGAAAATTAGGAAGGAAAAATGGATAGTTTGGGATAGAAGTTTGGGATACAACTGCAAGAACAGGCCCAAGTTAGACAGTGTAGGTCTGGAGCTCTTTGTACGTAGGGATCTGAATCTGCACTTTTATCCTTAAATATTTTCTCGGTATATATGAAAACTGTTCATTCTAGGAGAAAACAACCGATATTTTTAATGACTAAGTGTTCAGAAACAGCCTAGTATACAAAAACCTGCACGTCATTTTGCTTCTGTGTATGCAAAAGAAAAATTGGATATTTTCAAGGTTGTACAACCTGTGCCTTTTTTTTTTTCCCTCTGTAAAAGCTAGAGGGTTAGGCCTCTGTAATTTGCCGAATCAAATGTTCTTTCACATAATCAGTGATGGATGATACAGATGGAATGTACAAATGCTTCATCATCATTTAATACTGAGTAAACCACTCTCCTGAGTTTCTTTGGATCTCCTTATCTGACATGTACTACCCTGTTTAAAACTATGACTGATTTTTGCTATACTAAATCCGTTCCACAGAGTGACTTTCTTTAACAGTATGTCATTGATTATTTTTCCTACAGTATTCTGTTTTCATTTTTTTATGTCTGGTCTTCTGGTCTTGTTTTTCCGTATTTGGAGGAGATGTTGAGTATGGAGAGTCATTTCAGGATGACCCTATCTTTCACTGAAAGGCAGTATCAGTTGAAAAAGCCTTCTATCTACTCCGGACTTAGTATTTACTGTGGCTCAGCTACGCACAGGGAAGCGCTAAAGAGCTGGTTTATGGCAACTGTTTGGCACAACGCAGTAAGTCCACGACTCGGATGGCCCTCCGACGAGAGGGACAGTAACAGCAGGCTGTTTAAACATCAGTGCCTTGGAGGAAAGCTTTGCCTTGCAGCCTGTGACTTGTTTTTCTTGCTTGTGATGTCACGCAGGTTTTTGTTTAAAATGTGCGTAAAGATAAGACACTATCGCTTTTGTTCCCCTGCTAAAGCTCTTTTCATGTAGTGTCACTAGCTGCTCGACTGTCACATTTATTCTGAAAGTCTTCTACAGCCCACCCAGTCCACGGGAGCAAGAACATTCCTCACTCCTTTTTCCTACAACAAACATTTTCAACGCGTTTTCTAACCCAGGTTTACGAACAATTAATCCTGCAGTAACATCTCTCCTTGCTCATCCCGCAGCTGAGCACAACCCCCCCAAAATGTCAGAGCACAACTCCCCCACTATTCCATTATTCTCTCAGTTTGCTGAGGGCCCTGATTTGGCTAAAAACTCCAAAATGTGAATGGTAGAGGAGGAGGTCAAATTGATCCCTAACAAGCCAGTTCTGACAAAATCACGGCGGAGGATTTCTTCTCCTTTCAACCCTGGAGGCACATAAGCAGACCAGAACTAACAAGTGCCGGATATAAATCTGGTACAAATTGATTTCTTTTTAGTTGAATGGAGTAACACAGCTTTCTCCCATCTGATGATCTGGCCCTTTGTTTCTCATTAGTAAGAAATAAATACAGTTTTTGTAGACAGGGAAAACAACCCACATTAGCTCTGAAGACTGTTCATCAGTTCTCGTGTAACGCCACCTGGATCAAGTTGGCAAAACTTAATTAAAACCACTAAATTTAAATTTCTCATGAGAAATTAAGTGCAGAGCACTTCCTCCTTTCTGTAAATGTGACTGACCCCTTTATTGCTGTTTACTTTCTGCAATATCGTGGAGTATCTAAACAAAACGGAATCAGTGGACTAAAATTACACTGTGCTGTTTACGGGAAACTAGTCTCATGCTGTCCTTATAGCAGGGGGACAGGCAAGAACTTGACATTTCCCTCTGCAGTTTGCCAACAGCCAGCTGGTCCGACAACATATGTGTATTAGCAGGATAACTGGCATATGCAAAGCTTTACGTAGCATGTACTATTTCTTGCAACAAAGGAGTCAAAAACCTGGATAAAATACACGCTGGGGATACTTTAAGATTTTGAGGAGCCTGTACAGGAAATATAGGACACAATAACTGAGTATTCTGAGTATCGGGGTTCTTTTTAAGATGGGTTTTCCTAGAGGAGCTGCAATTCTTTGTCTATATTAAGATTATTTAATTATTAAATGCATTGGAGTTGATTTTTATAAATACAGAAGTGTCTATGGCTGAACGCTTTTTTCTTCCCTCTATTTAAATTTGCAGTGCAAAAAATTATGTCCCCTCTTCACATTAGTACAGCGTTATTTTATGGAAAGGGGTGTTGCCCCTATAGTACCATGAAGAATTCGGCAAGAGAAGAGGTGATAAAGAACTTGGGGGCCGTAGGTGTTTACTTGATTGTCAGACCCAGTTCTCAGGGACATTGCTATAGCATAACTACTTTGGTTCCGAAGAAGCTATACGCACACACATCCTCCCTCAGAGAACTTACTAAATCACTAAATTACTAAATCACCTAAAATTACTAAATCACCTACATTTCTCCTACGCTGCACAAAGCAGGATCATCTTGATTGTATCAATGGTTACTTGCAGTCCAAGGCTACTTGCAGTTCAGGATCACCTGAGGAACCTGAGCTGACGGATCTGTTCCAGCACAGAACAAGAAGCAGCAATCAATCAGCTGCTTTCCTTGGTGAGCCTGGTAAAGGGGCAGAGTGAAGCTGACCCGCTGCTTGGGAATAAGATCTGGGTTGGAGGCCAGTCCGTTGGAGGGATTTCAAAACCCCAGTTCCCACAACAAGGAACGGGCACAAAGCTGAAAGTGCTGATGTAATTGTGGGAATTGCCTATCCTGCTCTAGCTGAACCTTGGCATATACATACAGAAATGCTTAATTTTGAGACTTTCACAGCCAATAATTAAAAAAAAAACAACCCACAACAAACCCATCAAACCCAGGACCCCAGTTCTGTAGCATTTGCTAGAACCTTCTTGTCCACTGAGTAGACTGCAGGAGGGAGCAGTCCCCAGTCGCGCTTTTGGCAGGAGAAGTAAAGAACCTGGAATCCATTTATTGCCTGAAACTGTATTCTACTGGCCTGCAGTGCCCTCTCCTTCAGCATTGGAAAGATGGTATTTATAATTTCCATTTTACTGACACTGAAATGGTTCTAGGATGAAATGTAAAGACACAGGAGGCTCAGAAGGCGCATATGAGCCAACACACAGGAGGTCTGCATAACAGCCAGAAACAGCACCTCCTCTCCTGGGCTGCAGTCCCACGTCCAAGCACTCTATTACTGTCCCACCGCTTCAGAATAAAGGTGTCAGTTTTATTTCAGCTTACGCTGTGGTTCCAGATAGCCTGCACCTTATTTTTAATTTCCTCTGTCCCGTCATTTTCCAAGTGTTCACCTTTATGGTCATTTACTTCAGTGATTTGGATTGTCTCATTAAGTTGCTTCCTCTTCATCTACAGACAAACCGTATTTATTGGCTGTAGTACATAACATACACCTACCAGGACTACTCTGAACTTTCTTGAAGGGCAGTTTCGTTCTGTTCCGCCACATTTATCTAAGCATCTAAGTCTCATTTTGAAGATTCAAAATGTTCTTTCAATTACTATTCTGGTCGGTTTTTGAGTTTCATTATAATTTATAATGATAGAGTTTTCAGAGTGAATCTGGAGATAAAATAGAGAGAGATTAGGCAATTTTTCAAGAGATATCCGCTGTCACCTTATAAAGAGAAAGAAAGATTGTTATAGAAGTCCTCCGCGTATTACAATGCATTGGAATACCTAAATGTTTGCATACGAAGAAAACATCCTTCCTGAAACATCCTATTTGGAAATAACACTACAAAAAGCTCTGGCAGGGAGAGGTGAGATGCATAATATGATAGTATTAAAGCTTATTTGCTCAGTATCTTACTGTTACAGCTTCAGCTTAGATCTGATGTCCACATAGCTATAACTCATCAATACTTTGTAATTTACATCTTTGTAATTCCCTGCAAATAATAAAAGGTACAACAATTAAGGTACTATCTGAACAAATGAAGGATCTTGTGATAACCACCTTTGCTTGCATCTTCCCTTTTCATCATTGTTATTAGCATTAGGTGCTTCATTACGTCAAATTCAGATCCTGCTACCCCTTTGTTCTCGCACAATCCTGTGTTGTGGGCAGTAAGCTGGCAGCCTCCCTCCTACCGTCAGAGGCTCCCTGTTGTTCTTCTAATGAGAAAGAGGGAGTTTCATCTGGAGGCAGACCGAGGAGCCAGTATACATCAGCATCACGCTTTTGCAGCACCGAGGACAAGATAATTTGCCATTAATATATACTAGAGCACATCCTCTGGCTACTGCTTCAGGTTGAGGCACATCAAGGCCAGAGGAGATACCCACTTAAGGCACGCAGGATTTGGACCCTTTGTTGTGTCAGCGCCTTCTGTACGGTTCGGGTTTTTTAATAGGGATCCACGTTGCAAATGCAGGCTCCGTAAGCCTTGATCCACTTTTGGGAAAGGGATGTTATTACACGCTACCTAAAAGGCTCTTAAGGTATTTTTGGCCACTCAGTAAATAACGACAATATACATTCAATACTTTAATGCAGCATACTTAATATTCTAAATGGGTCAGGGCACCACACCCACATTTACTTTTAAATAATGCTCATCTTTTATGATGGTTTGCCTGTCTTTTTCTTAAATCATTAGTAAGATTTTTAAAACACTTGTAGAGTCAAATAAATCACAGATTTGAACTAGCCTGACAGCTTTTTACTGTTAGCTAAGCTGAGAAAGTCAGTACCGTACAGCCTGAGCACCCTTCACGGGATGACCTGTATTGGCCATTGACTTTCAGAAAATCAGATGATGAACAGTAAGCTTGCCTTTTTTTTTTTTTTTCATTCCACATAACCTTGAACATCTGAGTAAATTGTCATTTGAGTAAATTGTCATTTACTCTTATGATGAGTATATTTCTATATACTTGCTCCCTCAAACGTGTTCATAGCTAGTGTAGCAATTACAGATATTTAGTACCCACATCCTTTTTTACTGCTACCCAAATTTCCACTTGTGGAGCCTTTAAACAGGTTGTTACACCTGCTGACTCCCAGTTTTACACAGTTTCTCCATGTCTAGAACCTGACTCAATGCGTGATGGCTCTTAGTGATAGGAGAAGTCTTCTTTGGACATACACGTTCCCAGAATCAATTTGTCTGTATATCTGCAATACATGCTGACACGTACAGCACAGATACATAACAAAAAGCACCTGACACGCTGTTTTTCTGTGCGCACGGCAAAGCAGCGTAATAACACACCCCTAAATGTGTGTGCCAAGTACTCTGTCCTCGAGCCAAATGTCCTTTAACAGAGTCAGAGCCCTCACATAAAGCACTTGTTTCCTCACCAACTTTATACAAATAACCAATTTCCCAGGAGCACTTTCCATGTTACTCCCTATTACTCCAAGCTCTCCCAAACCATATGCATTTATAACCTGCTAACATCACAAAAACATTAAAATAAAAGCACAAAATAAACATATCTTGCTCCTTGTAAGTCAGCTGCAAAAGTCAGTGTGGGTGGGGTTGGTGGTGGGAGGTGGGCAGAAAGGGTGAAGTCAACTAGAGTTTGAATATAAAAAAAACAACCAGAAGTTTCTCTAACATTTCATGACGTGAATCATTTTTCATAGGACTACTAGTTACACGGACCATCTTTCTGTTCCATTTCCAGTGGCATAATATCTGAGACAGTCATGGTTTGAGGGAGAAAAGAACAAGAGAAAAATCTACGTTCTACCCCTTCCAACATGTGCTGAAAAAAATGCAGGTAACACCAGTTCCTGCAGCTCCTCAGCTCATTGATGTTAAATCAGCACCTTTCTACCTGTTTTTTCAGAATATTACACCCTCTCCCCGTCTCCTCCTTCTTTTTCAATATGCTCTCTGGTTATCCTGTTCCCTCCTCCCAGATATTCCCTTTTCCTTCTTTCTTAGCAACTTCAGAGCACCAGAAATAAACTGCCATTAATCATACGATTTCTAACTTCTTGACAGACCTGAGGCACGTACTGCTGCCATGTTGCAGTCCTTGGATCACATTTTAAGAGACCGTGGCATAAACCACCATAGATGTCAGCCAGTCTTAGGAGATACAATCAATCAATAATCCAAAAAACCCCTTTGCATTAAACCCCATGATTAACCTACTTGTATAGGACACATCTGGGCTACTTTCAGGGAGGCATATCTATAAATTTCAATTAAGGAAATACCTTTAACCGAAATTTATCAACTTTACTCCCCCACTCAAGTGAACTCTGCCTTTGGCAACTACAGCTCTTATGACCTAATGTCAAAAAAAATTCTAAAACCTGAGAATACCCAGTCGTTTCTATACCTCTGAACATGCAGACTCAACTACCAACTTGGTAAGCACTGACACAGAAAGAAACTTTTTTCTCTTTTTTTCCCCCTTGCACTGTTGCCTAACGCTTAGAGCGGTCCACCGGCACCAATATTAAATGAGTTCCTTATGTAAGATTTCATCAATGAAGCCCGTACAACAAATCTGCGCTATTTTTATGTCTCCACCTTTGAGAGTTCACCTGTTTCTTATTTTCAAAAGACTAGATGCAATTCCCTATATCCACTCAGATTTCACTTGCCATTGTGCTACTGGAAGAAAATAAAGCAGAACTGTTAACAATTGTGGGCAAGGGCTCTGGTCTATACCATTGACTTCCATTTCAGAAACCACTAGAAGCAGTTTACCCAATGTTAAATGTCATTTATTTTTCAGTCACTTGTTATACAGTGCAGTAAACAAAGTCAATTAAACTAACAATACTGTATCTAATGACATTACTCTTTTATAAGACTAAGGCTATGTTCTCGTGGGTTTACGATGATGCAGATTGAAGTTAGTGCATTTGAAATTAGCCTTCATCTTGACTTTGAGAGATACTGAAAATGAGGGCATTGAAAAAATGCCTGGAGACTTTTCCCAAGAGGAAAAATTTCTGTTTTGACAGAAATGGCTTCATCTTGACATATTTATAATACAAAACAAAGCTAAAATAGAAATATTTGTAGGAACTGTCATAGCAACCTGTTTTGATTTAATTTGCCAAAATTCTGTTATGGAGATTACTGTTTTTACAAAGTATTTTATGTAGTTTGCACGTAGAAATCATGAAATGGAATGGATCCTAGTACCCTGTCAGAGAAATTTCCACAGTAGGATAGTGGTAGTTTTCTTCCCAACACAGCCTATTATTGCAAGTCCTACTATCATTGTAGTTTGCTAGAAGTTCCTTCGATATTTCTCAGCATGTTCATTAATTTAATGAAAAACCTTCTCCGCTTTCTTTCTTTTAAGGGATGTTTCATTCAGCTGTCATTCAAATATGAAGAATGCTTTGAAAATGTAAATATTCCTGCAGTCTCATTCCCATTTGAGGTGTGCTGCATGTAAAGCATGTAAGCCCTCATGTAACTCTTGACCTGATCGATCAAGTGGTGCAACAAAGATGTAATAAACTGCATAATTCGATTTGAATGTGCGTAGCATTTTTGATACTGAAATCAAGATTTTTATCTAAATGTAGCATGCTCATTTTACATGGAGCATTCTTCTCACACTTCTCTCACAATTAAAAAGTCCATGTGCATTTTCAGAATGTCATTTTTCTTTCTGCTTGAAACTACATCCATCTCCAAACTGGAAGTGGATGAGCCTGCTGATAGATAACCGGTCTGCCTTCATCAGCCTACGTGATTATTCACACTGGACATGACAAACAGACAAACACAAAAAGGAATTCTTTTAATCATTCATTAACTGTCCATGAAAAGTGAGGTCAGGGCAAAGGGTGTGAAATACTCCAGGCTTACGGCTCATGATTTATTAATTTGTTCATAATCATAAAAACTGAATTTTATGTTGCTGTATTCCTACTGTAGATGATAAGAGGTTCCTTTGTTGAAGTACATGACCTTCAGAAGAAAAAAAAAGGTTTAACCATTCTAAAAAAGTTAATTAACAAGAAACTCTGCAAATTAGATCTAAAGGTCCATGAAGATGCAAGAAAATCGCAGTTTACAACAGACTGGTCACCATCAATAGTAGCTCCTGTCATCAGCTTTCCATTATTTAATTTTGATCTTGGTTTTTCTCCTCTTTTTCACTCACAGCTGCTGCTCCTTTAAAAAAAAAAAACTTAAAAAAATCAGCATTCTGTCATTTTCATGATTCATCAAGGCCTGAAGGATAAGACCAGAATCATCCACAGTCTTTTCACTTGTGATGCAGACTACTAACTATTTCATTAGCTTTCTTCAGGCCATGTTTTAGTTAAACTCTCGTGCATTTTTACAGATGTTAATGGAAAGATGCATCATCTTGGGCTTCTGTCAATAGGAAAAAAAGAAGAAATTAGAAATTTTTATACTTCAAAGATGTGGGAGACAATTTCTGTAAACATTATTGTATCTAAACAAAATCTTTATTTTATCTCACCGCTGCTTTGTACCCACAATAGAAAATATATTTAAGTGATTGCATTTCTTCTGATAAAAAATGTTTAGCGTGCAATATAAGTATCTGTTTCAATGCTTAATTAAGTAGAGCGAATCTTTAATGTAGTGTGAACCAGAAATTGTAACAAAAAGAAACATTAATAAAAACAAGTTAATTCTTCTTGTAGACCAAAATTTCTACAGGTAGTTACCTCTAGATTTCCAAGATGCAATGTCAGATACGGATATTCCCTGCCATGTTTTGTCTACTAAAAATCTCACAAGGACAACAGGAGTTTGTACAATAAGGCCTGAGAAGGGATCAAAGTTTAGCCCAATACTCGCAAATAACATTGCAGAAAAGTATGTTTCAGTGGAGGAATCCAGCAATTTTCACAAAGATGAGCAAGTACCAGACAGCTTTCCATTCCAACTCATATGTATAGAAAGTACCACAGGATGCAATAATCAAAAAAGCAGAAGGTTGAGGACAGTAATTTCCCTGATGTGAAGCAAATCCATTGGCTGTTTTCTTCAACAGAGGAATACTTAATGAACTGCGTTTGGAGCCACAGCAGCACAGAAAACCCTTCTGTTCTCAGACTGAGAATTTTGAAGAGAGCCATTGTTACTCTGTGACAGTTATTAGGATCTGGATATTAATCCTTCTCCCTAAGTCTTTCTTTGGTTAGGAAAAGAAAGGAATTCCAGGGCCAGAGCGTTCCACAAGACAACTAGTTCTGCAAGGCATGAGCCAAAAATACATACTGCAGTTTTTAATCTGTGCACCTTCTGCCTAGTTCCTCTACCACCTCCTGTCCCTTCTCTCGCACACGCAGCCCAGCTCCCGCCTTTGGTCCCTCTCTCACTTGTCTTGTTCTCCCCCACAGACAATACTACCTGAACACACACTCTGTGTACATATGAACTACATTGTCTTACAGTTTGTAATGTAATTGTTGACTTCTGGTAAGTTTCATTAATCGAGATTCCTAGCAAGAAAAAAACTATACTCTGGCATTGCGTAGGATTCACAGTCACAGACAGATTTTCTGTTGTTTTGATGCAGTGTGCAAACATAAGAAAATTGAGCTTGTTTTCCAAGGAGCTAACAACATCAGCAGCACAAGACATGAAGTGTTTACAAACAACAGATGGGAAACAGCTAGAAAGTGGTGGTCAATGTGAAAAGCAGCACTCCCCACTTAAGAGCTGCTTATCTGATCAAGGTTTTTCTAGGAGCAAAGAGTTTTAAGGAAACATGTAAAAAATATTTTTTTCTGATATTTTTATAATTAAGATGTAGAGAAACTGAGGCAGCTTTAAAGAAGTCAGTTATTCAAGGAGCCTGGAGGAAGAGCTGAGAAGTTACATTTTTCTGAGTCCCATTCTTTTTCCCTAGCTGCTACCCCTGTCCAGAGAGAACATATGATTCATTTTATAACAGAAAGATTTTATGGCATTTGAACTGAATATTCAAAAGCTTATAGTACATTCTCTGAATATATGCAAAATTTCTAAACCCGTCTTTCTCCACACCCCTTCAAAATACGGAGGTGTAACAAATCTACTGCACATTACCCTTCTGGCAATGGATGAGATGACTTCCACAAACACTCCGCCGCCCCCCGCCCTGCTAATAGGTGGCATCAACTGAAGTTCAAAATAAAGTTCTAACAAAATTTACAATCTTTTCCTGTGGTTTTGAGTATTAACTATTTAAGGAAAAGGCCTTGTAATAGTTGGCCGTGGTGGTCATTAATCTAGTCAACATTGGTCTGACAACAGCAAAGAGCAGATGTCTTTTTTTAATTTCTTTTGAACTTTTAAATCAGCTTTCTGAAAGAATTAAACAGAGTTGTCCATCCTCTCCAGCATGAAAAAGTGCACGGACATACCCCCTGTGGTTTGTTGTTTTTTTTTTTCAAAACAAACTGCATCTGCTACTTGCCTTCTAGTTACTTCAGACATACAAGTCAGGGTAAGTCCCTGGATGCTCTGACTGGCAGATTCTTTTGAGCCGGAGAAAGCAGTCGAAAGGGGTGGCAGAGGGCACGGCAGGCAGGAGGCTCAGTGTCAGAACCCACCTGGCACACGACTCTTTCTACAGTATCCAATTTAAATGACCTGCAGGGTGTGAAGGCTTTACTGTTGCTTACTGCACTGCTCAGGTTAGTATCTAGCACAGAAGTATCTCACTGCAGAGAAGTAAGAAAGATTTGCAACCAAATGCCCCAGCAAATGTGCCAAAAAAAGATATATCTAACCAAAATACAGGGGTCTCAAATACCTACCCAAAAAGTGGCCAAATGTGCGCAGGGATGGTGAGCGATCTTAATTAATCCCCGTATATTTAAGTGCACTCAGATAATCAAGTCCAAAAGGTAATGTCTTATTTAAAGACACTGAACACCTTTCAGAGCTGCTGACAATCTCCCTTCGGTATAGGCAGGCAACAATCTAAGGAAACAATCTATTAGTTGGTTTGTCTTTAAAGGGCGTAAAAGAAGCTTAAAGTATTCTGAGTTCCACCTGCAGCTTTCAGTGTCTCCTTGAGTTGCCTAAGAGCTACAGATCCTCCTCAATTTCTCTCAAGTAGATATTAGCTAACTGATTCTTTCCACTAAAAACCCCACCAGTCATAGCTTTCCCATTCTCAGAAAATTTCTTTTTCAATAAAGCACACATGTCCAAATAGAAGCAGGGGTACAGGATTCGGTGATGAAAGAAACGAAGTCCATCGAGACACAAAGACGTACTGAGATCACAGCAGAGGAAATAGGAGCTCAAGAAGTTCATGTACTTGAAGTAAACAATCGAGATCGGTTTTGGCAACAATCTCTCTTCATGTAGAACAATGTTCTACAAGAGAAAAGATGAGCAAAAGGTGCGGAGAGGTTTTTTTGTGTATGCAGACAGAATGCTGAGACTTTATCCTGAGGTAAGGGGGATGGTTCCTGCTGTGGTATTTTCATGAGACCTAGATGTAAAGACAAAAACATACTTTATAATATTTCAAGAAGTGGACTAACCTATCTTAAGAGTGAAAACCTGTCAAGTATTAGGTCTTAGTGATGAAACTGATATTGTACAGTATTTGAATGCTAGGAAAATAGAGAAAAAGAGCTAAATGACATGACAGATATATTACAGCCAAAGCTAAATGCCCAAAGGTTAAGACAAACGTGGGGAAATAAATAAGATAAATTCCTATGTTAAAAAAAGAGTTGGAATTAGCATTAAGATGTAATATTGTGATTATATTTCTAAATATGCTCAGATTAATTTTCGATCTACCCTCAGGGTAAATTCTTTTTGTATGCTGGAGAATATAAAAATTTTAGATTATTATCCCCACTATCCAAAAATAACTGTCAGAGAACACATGTAACATAATTTTATAGAGAAAACCTGTATTTGCTGGATACTGTGTTACAGCTACTGTAACAACAGGTAACAGATTATGGCTTGATTGCTACAGATGGTAAACAGAAGAAAATGATTTCCCGTACATTACATCATGTCAAGGTACCTGCTATCTAATGTTGTCATAAAAAAAAAAAAGATAGAAAAATATTCAATAGATGATTTAGAAAGTCAATTTCAGATCTGTCTGGGCGTCAGTAAACTATAGGTCAGTAGTTGAAAAATGGGACTGCAAGGTGGTGAAATTTTCTGTGCAATACCCTTGGAACGAACAATCTGCCTATGTAACCACAAATGCTAACATATAGTTCCTTAAGCAGAGAACCCCCCTTGATTTCCTTCCCTTTTTATCCCAGGGATCATGCAGGTTCGAGTTCTTCACAAGCAGCAGAGTGCACTGCACTTACAGAACCTAAACGTTCTTTCTGGCACGCAGTCTCCACAACGTAAATACTGCAAATCGTCTACGGAGGTCGGAAGGCACCACAGTTTCTCCTGTACATCTACCCTCTGGTTGATCATACAGATCTTGGTCCTGCATTAACACCTCTCAACGATCCCACTGATTTGCTAATGGCCTTTTATATAGTTATGGACTACTGCACCTACCTGAGGTGACTCGGCACAATCAGAGGGGCACATGGTGGGCTTCAGGCTGTGGGATACTGCTTCAAGAATCCCCAACTCCCCCAGAACCTTTGGCCTATGCGTATTTATGTGTCTCAGAGCATGCGTTCTCCCCTGAATTGTGCACATCTCCTTCCTACTTCAATCAGCTGCTCTGGTTAAAAACACAAGTGAATGCAAGTTGTATCTGACTTGTTACTCCTTTGAGTAACAAACTCAACATGAAAATCTCAAGTAAGGGAAAAGTAAAGATTAAATGGCCAGCAGGGAGGAACCTCACTGATAAATGTCAAACATGCTCTTTTTCTATTTTTCCGTAGTTCTTATTACATTCATTCTTATTTTCCATGTGCATGCTTAATACTTGGGTTCTATGTTGTGACAGTTCCACAGCTGGCCCAGAACTAAAAAACCAACAACATGTATTTACAAAAAGCATCCAGGCATGTTTCTCTTAAGCAGAATAGTCTTTTTCTCTGTCTTGCTACTCAATGTGCCCAATATTTCTGACGCTTTGGTGATGTCCCTTCTCTATACATAGCTGAATGTTGGAAGTGGGAGATCCCATGGCAGTTTGTTAGGAGCTGTCAGATGGCCTCCCTTGGCTGGTAAAAGCTACATTCATCTATAGAGCAACTTAGCAGCTTATCTCAGTTTTTAGTAAACAGAGGTAAAAAATTCAGTTTTCTTCCTTTCCTTTGAGAAAGTTAACAGTGACAAAAAATAAGGGTAGTTTCAAAAATTGGTTAATAATTTAAAGGTAAGAAAGAAATGTCAAAACAGTGGACAGAGCTCTCTTTCAGGACCATGAAAAACCTAAGTTCATACAGCTCTTCCAGATTTTCAGATTTCTTTATCGCATTCTGGCAGACCTCTTAGCAACAGTCCAGCAATCCACGCCTTCTGTCTTTGATAAAAGTAATGTGGACTAGGTAAGTAATCTGATCTGTTTCTTAAATTGGCACACTTTAAACAGGCACAGGCACAGATAGTTGAATGAGTTCTTTGGTTCAAATTTAGAAGAAATGTATTTGCAGCTTAGTTACTGGCGAAAGGAAGAAGTTATGTAATTTTTTTTATAATCATACTTATTTACTATTTGTGGTTCTTATAGGTACACTATAACTCATGCTCATTTTCGTCAAATGCCTGGAGAAACAGTTAGCTGACATTCAACTACTGATGTACTGTGATAAAGGAGTAGGTAATTAACTATGTTCTACTTGGGAACCTTGCTTGTTTCCATTAATATTCACAATAGATTAGCCAGTTACAACGAAGTAAGGCACTGCCCCTACCCAGAAGAACTAGCAATCCCAAAGATCAGAGAATCACAGAATTGTTTAGGTTGGAAAAGACCTTTAAGGTCATCGAGTCCAACCATTAACCTAGCACTGCCAAGTCCAAGATGTGGAGTACAGTAATGAAGGCAAGAAACAGAAGGTCTGTAGGTAATGGTTTCCTAACATCACATGACTCCATTCGATAGGATGGGAAAGACAACACCAGTACTTAGAAAAGTGATTTGATGCAACCTGAAAGACTATTAACGACACAAACTAAACGCCTAGTTTGCCCTACAACAATAATCTACACATTACCATGAAGGGGAAGTCAGCCTAGCATGATCTCTGTGTGCATATGCAGAATAGGTCATGTTTCAGTGCTAAATGATACGGTGAGGTTAAAATAACTCAAACTATTTCTACACACTGCTGACTGTGACTACTTACATCTGTAATAGAGCCGTACCAAGCATGTGCCATGATAAATCTGACCACATTTAAATTCATATTCAACGCATATTTAAATGACTGCTTGCCTTAGAAATTGTTTTCCCTGATTCAAACTCTCCCTTGGACTCTGTTGTTGTGCCTTAACAAAGGGAATTAAGGTTCCAGTTCAGCTCCCCTCATTTATTCATTGTAAAAATGAATGTAGATCCTGACAATACTTGAGGCCTGACAGATACCTGTACTACTAACACCATTTCTTTACAGGTTGAGGCAGGGGAATTGTTTTGGGAAGTTCCTTCCAAGCCTAAAACAGGCAAGAAAAGCAAAAGCGTGGAAAGACTCATCCCCCTCCCCTCCTTGTTGCCAGTAAGCTTACGTAGAAGCTGGGGAAGCAGATGGATGCCACAAGAAGTGCAAAGGATGCGTGGAACAACAGCACGTAAGCGGGATTCACACTGCCTTAAAATGGCAAAGTCCCTCCAACGACACCTATTCCACAGGGATCCTCCACCACTGAGGCTTACGGGACTTCAGAGTCGGTGATTCTGGGGCAGGACGGTGGCAGCATGTTCCATCCGAAAGAAGCAGCGGAAGGAGGTGCTGCAGCATAGTGAGAAACACCTTAAGCTTGGTAAGATCAGCAATAAAAGTGAAGAAACAGAAGGAAGAAAAGGCTTTGCAGAGAGGGACAAAACGTGACATTTGGTGCAGGGAATGTAGGGCTGTACAACACCCAAGTAACAAAAAAACCCGTAAGCAAGATAACAAGAGAACCGAAGTTCTTGCAATCGGTCCTGATGGTACACTCACAGAGCAATTCTCTTCCCCCAGCGTGGTATCTGAAGCAGCACAAGAGATCATTACGCGAATAAATCCATATAAAAACCCTCCCAGCTCTTTGTTCGCCGGCCCCTCCTGCCACAGCTTCCAGCGCTGTCCCTCGGGACGGGGCTGGGCTGGCGAAGCTCCCACTGCCAGGCACAGCTGTCCCCAGCCTCCTCCCTTACCACCCGCAAAAGGTGGACACGCCAGGGCCACTGAACCCCACCTCTCCCCGCCGCGGTGCCGGGATGCGCCATCCCCTCCCGCTACCGCTCTCCAGCCCGCCGGACTGCTGCCAGCACAGCTCGGTCTACCCCACAGCGCCCGGCCAGCCGGAGTGCCCTCACCTCAGCTCCCCACCCGCCGCGGGTGCCCCCCGCCACCCCGGGC
>VWZZ01005918.1:154706-238652 GCA_013399095.1 Psophia crepitans | reverse complement strand
TTGGGTTTTTTTTTTTTTTTTATGCTCAAATTCAAGCCCTTGCATTCGGGCCAGAGCCCAGGGAATATTGGGTCAGTGCAGGTCTGAGTAATGGAACTGTACAGGTGCTTTCCAGGTGCAAAAGAGCAGTTGGGACATGAGTTCTGAGCAGAATTGTCTTTGTCTTCTACTCATGCTCGGTTTGTGTGAAAACCAACATCAAACCCTATATAAATTTTATCCTTCCCCTGTGTTCTTTCCTCATCTTCTAAATAACTAAGTGTATTTCCAGAGCACTTTCTACAGCCTTACAAATACTTTTTTTGCTTGCCTTGTTCTAATTCTGTTTTTACTACAAAGAGTATTTCTTTTTACAAATGCAGCCTAAGAAACAGAAAATACATCTATGTTCTATGACATAGAAAATACGTCTATGTATACATAGGACATCTATGTTTAATATTTACCTTCAGTTGGCAGGGTAAGAAATATAATTTTATGATTAATTTTTTTCGTGTATTGAACTAAAATTTTCTTAATGTGACTAGTGAAACTGTCACCTTGCTTTTTGTGGAGGCTTCGTGGAATGCCAGCCAGTGGTATTGTATGGTCCCAGGCGATCTTGAACACTGTAGCATAACCTAATTTACAGGACAGCGTAATACTGAAGCATACATTTTGCACATACATAGCCAAAAAGCCTTCTGAATTAATGTCTTGAGGTAGCTGAGAAAGCAGAGAGACTGTAGTAGCCATGATGACTTTTTTTCTTTAAGTAGAAACCTTACTGATTACTAGCCTTCATGTGAGCCTTAAGCTGAGTATCTGTTCAGCAAGCTACAAATTTGATGGCAACAAAAGAAAAATCATAGATGTGTGTACAAATTCAACACGTGGCAAGCAGTGTGATTTGGATGCAAAAATTGCAAGCTTGCAAACCCAGCTTGGTTGAGCGCTGTAATGGTGACACAAATGCTTTTTTGAGGCTCTGCACTTGATGCTCTCCTTGTTTGCTACTAGTTCTAGAATTGTTTTGGCTTGACAGGCCTTGAAGTTGTAGCTTTTAGCTCAGGTGTTGCGAGAGACTGACTTTGGACTGCCAGATCCTTCCAAACTTGAATCATAGAATCCCTAAGGTTGGAAAGGACCTCTGAGATCATCAAGTCCAACCATCAACCTAACACCACCATGCCTGCTAGATCATGTCCTGGAGTGCCACATCCACACATTTTTGAACATCTTCAGGGACGTCAACTTGGCTGCATCCTAAGGGTGGAGTCAGCTTAACTTTAATTGTTTTATGGCTTTTGGGTTTATGAGAATGATGCTGAGATGCACTGACAACATAAGTGTGTTCGGATCTCCTGTCAGCTTAAAGAATTTATTTTTGCTGGGTGGTTGACAGTCAGCCAAAAGAAACAAACAAAAAAAATTACATAGCCCAAGAACAGCTTCTTGACCAGTTTTCCATAAAAAGATCAGTCAGGAAGAAGAGAAAACACTAGAGATGATTATTTCTTTTTTTTTTAAATGAGTTTTCCATAATGATATAAAAATTGGGATCTCTTATTTTTGCACTCTCTGTACCATAAAAGTGTTGGAGATGGTGTGAGGCCCATTCTGTTGCTCAGATATCCAGATAAAGATTTCTTGTACCCAAAGGATGTTGCAGGACTTGTGGTGGCTGAAGCCTTTTCTGATCAAGCCTTGGGAGCTAATCCACAATACTTAAGTATTTCTTGAAACAGAGCACGAGCAGTATGGATTCTGTAATGATTAGGAAATGGGTGAATTGGTGCAATTGGTATTTGATTACACAAAGGAACAGCTTCTAAGGAAACCCACATTCCCCAAAGAAATAAGATGCTGGAGTTTAAACACTTCTTCAGCTGTGCTTGAAATTAATGGTCTGAATTCAGAGTTTGAAGCTGGATCTCCAAGGTTTTGAGTGACCTTGTCCGCTCAGCTCTTGGCTGTGCTGGTTTGGCTGTTTCTCTATTATTGCTGTTCTTCATTAAGAAGTTTTTTTTCATTGGGATGAAACCAAGATCGTGTAAGTGAGAAAACATTTTTTTAAAATGATTTAAGAAAGTATTTTTAATAATTTCTACCTAGCTTTAATTAGAAATGACTAAAAACCGCTTGGCATTGAAGTCACCTCTTGGCCGTTACAGCTAGGGTATGGGAAATACAGACAAAGCACAGCTGCTGTGTGTGTTGCAGGAAGACTTTCAACAGCTTCAGGTACCTGGAGCTTCTTTAAATAAGAGGAAAGTATGGAAATAAGAAAAAAAAATACTGTCTTGAATAGATGAACTTCCTTTATGCATTTAAAAAAACCCAACAAGCAATCCCACAACCCCCCCAAAAAAAGAGCACCCATATTGACTCTTAGCTGTGGTGTTTACATAATACTCCTTTTGTAGGAAATTAAGTGCCCTGAACCTGAAATATGTTTCTCCAAACTCAAGAAATGTGCAGAACCTGAAAAAGACTTCACAGCGACCAAGTAGAAAGATTAATTTTACTGAGGCCCTCTTCCAGCATTGCAGATGGGTTTCTGGGTATCTTAGCTAAGGGACTAGTTTGGGTATTCAGATTATGCAAGATTACCTTGATCCTTTAAAAGTAATTACAGAATTTCCATTAATTTTGCAAAGCTCTTCCCCAGCACTGCTGGAGCTGGTTCTGCCTTTGGTTGTGGACTGTGTCTGTATCTTCTAAGGGTAGCAGGAGCCAGTCCTGCGTGGCATTACGGTGATACAGAAATTGCTTAAGTCTCTGGGAAATTCACACACTTATCTGTGTTACCTTACAGAGCTGTTGCGAGTACTAATTGTATCTGTTACACGCTCTAGAAGGCAAATGATTTATGTGAGTTGGATTTTTTTTTTTACTTTTCAATAGTTAACAAAAAAAAGAGGTACAATAAGCGCCCAGTGCGTCAGCTTTTGTTTGCGTCTCATTTCTCATCTGCTGCAAATATACAGTACACACTGCTCAAACTTCTATTTTAATGAGCTGGTTTTTGTTTCTCTTTTGATGTAAAGATAACTTTGCCTCTCATCTGAGAAACTCACTCTGTTGTGTTACGTTTTGTTCAGTTGGCCCATGTGGACTCAGTTACCTAAACGTGAGCTCGTAGCACGCCTTTGTAGACACTTTACAGTATTGATTGCTCTTCAGTTAGGTCATGGGTCTCATGGAGGTCCTCTATGGTATCTGTCACGGCTGTCTTGCTTCTGTAAAATGCCCTGGGTTATAATTCATCTCGGTGAGAAAGAAACAAACCCAAACATATAGGAGCGATGAGTTTCATTATATTTCTCTCGAACGATGATGTTAATGTTAGTGGAAGAGTGCTGTGGGAGGAACCATGGTTCTTGGTCGTTAGTGTGGCAAGGTAAATTAAATGATTACGACATTGGTGAGGGTACTGACGTTTCAGAGATCCCTTGAATAAGTGGAAGTAGTGAGAATTACGAATGTTGTCTTGAAATTATGTGTGTTATAGGTGTATGTGTCTCATGCAGAATATCCTGTATGAAGGATCTCAATTTGATGTGGGTCTGTGTTTTAAATCCAGAGAGTGCTATGGAAGGTATTACAGTGTGAGATGCAAGACGTATCAAGGATGGTGATCATAGTCAGTCTGTAAGAAAGGTTTCATTCTCCAAGGAAAGTTTGGTGTCTCCAGAACAATTATTTCATTTTAATTTTGGGTTCCACTAAATAAAATAGATGACTTTGATGAATGTTTGTAATCACTTAGATTTCTTCTGTCACAATAGTGATACTACCATGTACAGTCCTTGCACGTGTTTAATCACCACTAAACAAGGTGGTGTTTAGCCATGTTTATTAAGGTCCTCTCATTTGAATGTGCAAAACCAAACAAAAAAGTCACACTTTTTGCTTCTATTAAAGTATTTCTCTATAGTCAGTCCTAAACTTTAGTCCAAAAAGTGTATGCCTGTATAGCTCTAAAGATTTTAATTACAATTAGAAGTCGGTGGTATTTTTAAGGTTATAAACGTTTGAATATGTTAAAATTGAGTTTTGCAAAATACTGTGGAATAGGTGAAAAATAGGAAACCCTATTTTTTATTATAATAAATTATATATGCTTCGGGTCATTTCTGGATATCTTGCATGTTAACGTAACTAACAGTTCCACTGCTGAACAGTTTCATGCTAAGTGAGGTAAACAGCGGTTAAGAGCTGTGTGTGTGTGAAAACTGTTAGCAAACGCATATCATTATAGTGAGGCCTCAGTACAGTGTAATTTACTATTCCTTGTGTTTTGTTTCAGGACAACTGAATGTAAAGAGATGCTTTTTTGCTCCACGCTTGCTCAGATTTCCTGCAGTCCAATATTTGCTGTCCTACTGCTATTTTTGTTACTGCTTTTTGTGGTGAAGGCTTGTGATTTCATTAACAGTTATTATAAAGCCTGAAAAACCTGACAGAGGGCTAAATAGAAAGGAATTCTGTTTTCCATGTAGATAAACACAGAAATACATGAATAAAAATCAGGTTGACCTCTCCTCCACGCTTCAGAAGTCTCCTCTGTGGCTTTATGAACCTTTGGGAAACGGACCACGTTATCTTCAATTTTGTAAATAATTAATGTTCTCTCCGTGATTATTTTTATCAAGCTTATATTTCCAGATTAATCTGTGTATAATAATAGTTGTAGTTCTGTAGAGGCTTGTTGTTGTTTTTGTCTGTGTTTCTAGCATGCGTGGTAGGACCTTATCCCATCAGCCGCCTTCCTTCTGTGGGAAGCCGTGCGTTGAATGAGGGAGTGAAACAATTGTCACAGACTTTGAACTTGTGCTACGTTGTGATAACCCTTGAAACCCAAACATGTGTCTCATGTGTTAACTCCACCTATAGTTTCCACAAGTCATCTTAAGAGAGCTTCTTTGTCACTCACAGCGTCAGAAAACAGGGTCGTGTTTGGCCTTTGAATTAAGCTACAGTGATTAAATTACACATGCTTTCGTGATCCTTATTTTTCCTGCCTGAAGAATGGTATGGTGACCTTATGTTGACACTACAGAGAATGTGTGCTTTGTTAACTGCATTTGAGATTTGCCCCTGAAGTTTAAACCAGAGAGGTGCTTGTTCTTAAACACCAGCTTTGTGTTTTGGGGTTATCGCTATCACATCTGGACCTTCGCTACCTTGAGTGCCGTGTGGTGGTACTTATTCTCCTTGTATTTATTTTCTATGATTTGCTTAATATAAGAAAACAAGCCCATACTACCTTTATTCTTAAGTGAAGAGGAAAAAAAATGACTTTCTCTGGAATGATGACAATGAGCTGTTTATTACCACAAGCTGTGCATTTTATTTTCTTTTAGTTAGAAAGCAGTGATTTGTCTGAATTTTTTGAGTGGTTTTTAAGTGAATAATGATATAAGAGCCTTCTTACTTGAGGCTTCTTATAAATGTAGTTATTTATATGAGGAAAAACTGTTCAAGTGTGGGTTATTTATGCAGGGGAGAAAGCTGGCTCTGGGTTGATATAATTTTTCTTCTCCATCCTCTCTGAACTAATTTGTTTTCTGTGTGCAGTGAGTGCTCGATATGTTTGCGACTTTGTTTTAGATGCTGAGGAGCTCCTTGTACCTTGATAAAATGATCCGATTCAGACCTCACCTTCTGTTCTTCAAGGAAAACTTTGTTCCCTCATGGCTTCAAAGAGGAGTGTTATGGCCTTTTCCCTTTCATATTTAGCAGACCTGGTTTCATCACACATTTTAAAAGTAGAACTGAGATTTTTCCTGGTCCAGTGGAATTGGTATGTTCTTTTCTTAATTTCCAGGTTTTTTTTTCCCCATGATAATTGAGGGATGGATGAGAAGATTAACTGCACTTTTGTCCTGCGCACCTTTTGATTTCTCTTTTGATGCCAATCCTCTCCCAAGATGGTCCCTAAGCCTGGAGCCTGGGCTCAGCCCCTGAGTGAAGTGTGATGTGAATCCACTCTCTTTATCCATCAGATTATTTCAGAATTGATAGTTCTGCCATTGGGAATATGCAGTCATCCAAGCAGCTTTCCTAAAGCATGTTAATTATTGACAGTAAACATAAAGAGAAGACGTAGAGTATTTTATATCAATAAAGATCTCTCCTACCTAGAGCCAAGAATGACCTAATTTTTTTGTTAGACACACCAGCAGGATCTGTCTATAAACAGTTTCTAAGCAACAGCTGCCTGTCCTCTAGAAAGAATGTCACTTTTTCTCCATGACTCCTGGGTTTTCTACCCCTTCTGCCCCAATCAGCACCCTAGATTAAGGGGACGTTGAAGCAGTCCTGTCAGCAATGATGCTTCTCCTTTTTTGTACTAGCATCCACCTACGGTTCGCTGAGGTGTGTTTGAAATTAAATCACTGTCTCCTTTATTGTTGGTTTCCCAACAGCTTTGGTGTCGCAGTCTAGCACTGTGAATTATTTCTGTGCAGTTTCATAAACATTCTGTAATGATCAAAGAATCTGAATTTCTACTTCCATTTAAACCCAATAGATGACAAACCAGAAACAGCTTATTTATTTATTTATTTATTTTAAATCATTACATGGTTTGAACTTGTTTTAAGGCAAACCCCGAGTTTTCCCCACAGCACAGCAGGTTTATTTCTTCATCAAGAGTTTTGTGGCATCTGTCTCAAAGGCTGGGGTAATTCAGCAGCAAAGAAAACAAGAACCCTTTGTGGTCAGATTTTTATTACCTGGGAGCTTGCAGGTCAAATGACCAGTTTTCTGAGACTTACCTTCATTAAGCACTGTCAAATAATTTATATCTAGAAGTCAAGTGGTAACAGCTACCCAAGAAAGAGAGGTAATCTTTTCCATGGTAATGGGACAGCAGGGAGTTGGAACTAGATGATCCTTGTGGTCCCTTCCAACCCAAACCGTTCTGTGATTCTATTGATTCTATGATAGTGGTAAATGGGGAAGAAACAAACAGAAGAGAGTTAGTGATGTCACTGGACGTTGTAAGCTCTTGTGACCAATTTTAAATAGATGTTATTTGAAAATAGCAATCATTTTCCTGTAGCCGAAGATCCGTATAGGATGGAGTCTGCAAAAACAATTTTTAAAGGGATTTTTGTTTTTGTTCAGTACTGGCATCTTTTAAAAGAATGTCAACCTAGGGAGTGTGGAGATCAAGTAATTGGTTGAGGCTGTTAGAACTTACAATAGTCATAAATGTCAAGTTCTCTATCTTGCAGCTGAGCTACCATTTCTTGCCTTAGCTGAGACTACTTATGGGGGGGGGGAGCAGATTTTTGTAGAAAACAGGTTTTGCACTGAAGGACATTGGAATGGGGTGTGATCATAAACTCATTTAGTAAGAGGTGGGGAAGAGTCAGGTTGACTCTGTCTCCCATTATATTCCAAGCACCTTTAAGAAAGGAGCCTTCAACAGAATATGGTGGATATTACTTACAGAAAAAGCTTGCATTTTAGCTTCCTAATTCCATGCCTCTCTTTGAGTAGCTTTTCCGAACTCTCTGAACCAGTGGAAGTAAACTTTAAGTTTGTGGGAAGATCTGGGAGGAACAAGAATAGCCTGATCAGTTGCCAGGATGCTGGGACCTACAGCAGTGTATTCTTCATTTTACTTATTTTTCTTTTGCTCTCTGTTATCTGCTACTGTTAGAGTTAAATAGTATTTCAGTTTGAAAAATGATCTTGCTGCTTTTACTGACAATGCCTGAGGAGAAGGCTGGTGGATGTTGGAATCAGTTGGATTTGAGTAATAGTTATGATTTATAATATAGGATGTAGCCTATGGCCTGATTTAAGGGGATGGTAGATTTTATTTCTTCCCCAGAAAGGTAAAATCATAGTTCTTTTTTTGAGTGCTTTTGAGAAAAAGAGATGCATTCCCTCTCTTAATGTGAGAAGCTGTCTTGTTTCTTACAACTGTCTCTATTTCCTTTGTTTGATTTGAAATCAGAGATTTCTGCTATGTGCAGAATGGAGAGTTAAAAAGTAATTGAAGCATTTTTCTGGCTTGCTTTAAGAAATAAAAATGAGCAGAAGGAATTCTGACTTATGAAGAGAGGTTGGATGCTATTATGTGCAACTGGGAAACACAACAAGAAAGGCAGTTTAAAATACCTGTACTTTTAAAAAGCTAACATGAAAATTAAAAAAATGGTGAGTGAGAAGACATACGAAACATGAGCTTTTGAAGAACTTGCTGTGAAAAGGACAATAAAACTAAGATTTGTGACGTTCTTACTTTTTAGGAGCTGCTAGGGTGGCTTCCTGTCATATAACATAAAAATAGTCTGTGATGAAAGACTGAGAGTAAATCCTGGTTTTTACTGTTTTCAGCATTCTCGCCTTCTCCATTACATTTTGGCCCAGAGTAGCGTATTGTTATAAAATTCAGACTGCAAGTAAGCTTTTGTGGCTTTGTTTATTTCTGTTCATTTCTTACATAAATGAAACGGTAATCTCAGTCAATCACTATCAATGAGTGGTTGATATTTCCCTCTAGATATGGGCCAAGCTTACTTGATAATTTCTCTTTCACGTAGTAATAATTCCTCATTATTATTTGTCTGTTAGTTTGAGAGACGTGGATAAATCGCAGTGAAAGTATGTCTTTGTAACTACATATTCTACTATATACTAAATACTCTTTTCTCTACAAGCAGAATTCTTCCATCCTTTTCAAGCTCCTAGTTTATAAAAGCCCTCCCTTTTTATAAAGCAAACTATTGTAGCTCTGTTTCCTGCATATGTTAAAATGTTTGAGGAGTGAAGGGATTGAACATGCAGTGAGTCATCTTCTGGTGAGAATAAAACCTGATACATTTGTGAATGAAATCTAGCTTTGTGAAGTGGAGCATGTAGTTTGTTATTACTGTGTTTTGGGAGATTTTATTTTTGGGGGTATATTTTTGCCTTTAACAGATGTGCAGGCTAGGAAAGTTTTAATTAGACGTGGGAGGTGCTTACACATTTGTAAATCCGCTAATATTGGGATGAACTGGATTTCGTAGGACTTTACTATGACTGTGAATGTCTGCCCAAGGTGTTTTGAATCGTTTGCGGATCTGCCCCCATTGACACTGTTTATGGAACTTTGATTTCTAAACCTAACCACACAAACACTAGGATGCCTGAAATGTTTGGATGTTTGGATGTGGGCTGAATGCCCAGGGAGGTGGTGGAGTCACCATCCCTGAGGATGTTTAAGGAAAGATTAGAGGTGGTACTTAGGGACATGGTTTAGTGAGTCATAGGTGGGGGGGGATGGTTGGACTAGATGATCCTTGAGGTCACTTCCAACCTTAATGATTCTATTCTATTCTAAAAGCTTGATGAAGCTCCTTGACTGTTAGTAGCTTGTGTTAGAACAAGTGTAGGATTATCGCAGAAATGTGAGTTGATCTGGTGACATATATGAACGCCAAACTTTGCACAAGTCCAAGTATATCTTGTACGAAGATTTCTGCAACTCAAAGTATTAAACATGGTGAATATAGGCAACGTTTATAACAAAATTTGGTATTTTCTGTAATGGTAGTTGAAAACAAAGAGGATGTGTGTGGATTGATTCATCCCTGGTTGTTCCATCCTAGGCTGTAAGAGCAATGGGTTTATGGAGTTCTTGAGTCTCAGGGTAGCAGCTGGACAATAGTTTTTAATTGAGGACAGATGTGTTATTGTTTCGTAACTTCTCTTGTTAATGTTCCCTTCATCTCTGAAACATCCTGCTGCAATTGACTCCATAATCTCCATTTCTGAGAGAAGTACTGCCTGTTTGATACTTAATCCTGATTGCTGAAGAATCTGAGGTGCTTTTAAGTTCTTATATTGTAGGGAAATACTGTTCTGTTCATCTCTGTGTTGCCTGTCTTCATGTGGTTTTCAATCATATTTCGTCTCTGATTTATATTGAAAATTGAAGACTGAAGTGTATTTGATTCTCTTCTATGGAAAGCATTCAATGATTAATCATGGAGACTTTGTAGGTACATCTTCTAGTTCTACCAAACCTTTTTGGAGGTGGAAGTGCACATGGCATTAAAGATGTAGACGTGTAATAGATTTGTACAGTGATGTACAAGCATTCCCCTTTTCTTTTCCCGAACAAAGCTGAGCAGAAGTGCTGGTTTTCAGAAGGTTCCAGCTGTGGCTCCGGGATCAGTTGCTAACTTCAAGCCAATCATTTTATATGGAAAGTAGGGTTGCTTTGCCCCATGCGGTTCCAAAGATTTTGCAGTGATGGAAAATACATTTTTTTTATCTGCCATCTTTGCCCCTGGTCACAGAGCAAGATCAGATCTGCAGTTCTGTGTAGTGACATTTATACTGGAGTATTTTGCTTTTGTTATTTTATTATTTTTTTATCATTAGCAAGTAGTCACTTCGCTCTTCACCTCCTTTATTTCCAAGTGGTGACAGGAATTCTGTCTGTGGACTAAAGGTACTACACAAGTTGTATAGGGAAGATGTGGGACTGTGCTTTACCTTCCAGAAAGCTTGCAATCCAGTTAGATAAGCAAATTAATAGGCAATATAGTTATGTTTTTATAGACTGAAGTTTTGCGATGAAGTAGGAGAAAGTAACCAATGATGAGACAGAAGCTGTCAGGGGTTGAGAAGAGGAAGACTCTTGGTTTTGATCAAGCACAGGACTAAAGCCATTGCTATTGAAGACATCGGAAACAGTGGTCATATGCACTTTGGTTCAAAGCCTTGTAGGAGATTCAGTATAGTAGTGTTTAATCTCCAAAAGGAACTACACATACAGGGAGACAGGCTTACAAGGAAATTAAAATGAACATGAAGATATATTAATTTCCTTTGGGTTTTTGAAATTGCAAGACAGTAAGGAAAATAAGTAATATTCATTAAAGTAGAAATTGAAGAAGAGACAATGAGGAATCAGGGTAACAGAGAAAGCTATTTTTAGATAAGTAAATATTTTTTTTAATTTGTTATAATATGCAAGTATTCAGTGCCCAAAATATTATAAGGGAGGCCAAAAATAATTCTGCAGAAATGTTCAAGACTTCAAAACCAATTATGAATCTCTTCCAAATCCTTTGGAAGCCAACCTTAATGATGCGAGTTGGCAGCCAGCAGACAAGCGAGGCAGAGAAGGCAGAGCCACGGACAGCAGAAAAGCCCGGGAGATTCTGTACATCCTTGTCGACTGTGAAAGTTTACAGAGGATTTTCAGAGGTGCTTACAGGAAAGGTGTCTGAGACTAAAGCGTTAATTAGAGGTGTTTTAGAGGAAATGGATACAATGAATAGTAGCAGATCACTAAAATTGAATGTGGTATTTTTTTGATCACCATGTATTCGCTTTTTTATTGATTGGTCTCACACTTGCTGCTCTCTGTCTCAGGTACAACAAGGTTTCATACCACAGTGAGAATTAATTAGTTTTATTTTAACTTCTTTTATAATTCTTTGATTAACATCAGACGTTTGCCAATTTTTATTAGTGCTTAATGTATTGGTTTGTATGAAAAGTATGGAAGGTGACAGTATCACCTTGTTTTGTTTTATTTTAAACCATTTAACTTTCCATTGTAATCCTATTTAAAACCTATTTATATTCCATTGAGGTGCCTGTAGTCGTTTATTTACCTGACGACCTGAAAAGTTTCATTGCCGTTTTCAGTTTATCTGTGTTCCTTTGTTCTCTTAATCTTCACAGAGATCACTTTTTCAGACACATTGATCAAAGATTCACTATCAAGATGGAAACTGTGTATGAAAAGAAAAGTTCTTACGTGGAAAAATTAATCTGGCATTAGTTAAATTACATTATTTTGAAGAACTGGCTCTTTGTCACCTGTTTACTTCTTGTGCTTCCTTTAGCTGGCAAAGACTAGTCACTTATTAATTATTCTCACCGTAATTTGCAGACTTCTATGTATTTATGCAAGAAGTTACTTCATGTTTTAATGTCATTAGGGAAGAAAATGCATTTTCTGTCCGTCTGTCCATCTTTCTGTCTTTTTCTCACGTTCAGGGGATTTTCAGTTCCCATTACAATCACTTTATAATCAGACTGGAAAGGGGTTTTGAAGACTGAAAAATAACTTGGTTAGAGATGTTGGTTTCCTCTGTGGTCAGGGCACACAATGATGCTAATCTCTTGGACAGGTTGCAAACAATTCAAAGTACAACCCTGCACTTACTGTACCTTTTTGTCCTTGATTTAAAGGTCTGGAAAATACTTATTGCAGTTAAGTATCTGGATATCTCTATATATTCTTTTTTTTTTTTCCTGAGCTGATACTATTCACTTCTCCAGATTCTTCTCGGATCCACTAGTGATGAAATCGGTTTCTCGGTTTCCTTCTGAGAATAGCACCATAGCATCAGTAAAAAAATACTTTTAATTCTTTAAAATGTCCTTGCACAGAGAAGAACCTCATGTAATACAGTTTTAATTTTTTATGTTAGAAATTCCAAATTTTTGTGTGATTTCTTTTTTTAATTTACATATTAATATTGAAGTATCTACTTACGGAACTTGTGGAGTTCATAACTGAAAACATCTCCGATTAAAGCAATTTGACCATATGGATATGGCTGTTACTTTTCCAGATGAATGAATTTTGAGGATTCTCAGTTAAATATGTGACAATCTCTCTCTCTCTCGAACTGTACAGTCTGTATCCATGTGTGTTTATATATGTCTTCTGGTTCAAAAAGTACGGTTGTAGAGTGATGGATATTTTAAGGATTGAGCACTGTTCTTCAGGCCTCTTTATGTAAGAGAGATAGAAAGATCCCAAGTTTAAATTCTACTTTTTTTCTGGCATATGGATTATTCTAAATTTTCAAGAAGGTCAGCCAGGCTTTTTTTTTCTTCTGTGGAGTTAGGACAACACCAAGTAAGTTGATTTGCTTTTGCATATTTGTCTGATACCCCTTTGCTCTATTATTTCAAGAGCAGAGATTTATATCCCGAAAGCTAAGTATATTTTCTCTACCATCTTGTAGCGTGCTTTGACAAGACAAGTGCTGTCCTGCTTCTGGTACAAATGGATGCAATCAAGGCACTTTCTAATCCATGATGATTGCAGATTTCTTTGAAGGCAATGGGTGTCCTGAGCATCCTCTTATAGGCTCAGCAGAGGGGATGTTTGAACAGCTTTCTAAGTCTAGCAGGCTTCCCACCAACTCCTACAAAGTTGCTATACTTTTCTCGTGTTTAAAATTCATGTGCTCCTGGCTTCTTACGGCTGCTTTTTCTCCTCTCTGTGCTGGTGGTTTTTCACCTTCAGTCAATAACAGGGAATCCTGTGCGAATCGGAAAGCCTGTAGTACCCAGGCCGTCACTATGCCAGAGTCTTCCTTCAAGTCAGTTGTTTTCAAAGGAGAAGAAAATTGTTCATTACAAATACATTTAATAAAATCACACCGCTCGTTGAGCTTTTGCTGGTTTGCCTGGGGGTGTGAATAAAAACATGATCAACTTAAGCATGGCATCACTTTTTTCAGCATTACTGTAAAAAGCATATTAAGCTTTTCATTACGGTCTTTCCATTTTCAGAGTTTTATATCACCTACTAATTTTCTCATTATAAGAACATTACAGGGAAGGTCCATGTTGAACCAATCAAATTTTCTTTTGCAGAAAAATGCTCTCCAAACAGTCTTTCCACCTGTTCAGGAAGACATGCTGTTTGTAAAAATTGTACTAAAAAGATCCAGACCCTTTTGTTCAGAGAGAAGGAAATGTCAGATTAGGGTTCTTTGTATGATGAGAAAAAAATAGTTTAGTTTATGGACTGAAAAATAGTTTTTCAGTAATCATTTTTCTTTTAATTGTATTTGTATGCTTAGAGGTCAACAACTGTATAAGCATTCATTTTGAAGTTCAATATATAGTGATAAATACGTTTCTTGATTATTTTTTTCAGAGTTCAATCGAAGTTAAATAACATATATTTAGTAATCACAGAAAATAGATTTTTTTCTCTACTTCTCACTATTGTCCACTTAACTTATTTTGCTTCCTATATCTGTGTCCATATAGCAAGAACTTGATCCATAATGCAGAACATTATGCCAGCTCTTCCAGATTTAATTCCTGTTTTGCAAAAGGAGGATGAGGGGGAAGCAAGAGAACTTCATCTTGTAGTTGTAATAGACATGTAGGTAGTGATGGATTTTATGATTCTTTCAGAGGGAAAGGGGTGCTGATTTTCATATATTTTAGTACCTCTGGGTCTTGGACAAAGATCCCATTCTGTGTGTGCTAAGTACTACGTAAATACCAAGCAAAACCAGACTCAGCCTCTCTGTTCAATATGAAGGCAGGAGAGAGACTGTTTGTAAGGGCAGGGGGTGACAGGACAAGGGCGAATGGTCTTAAGCTGAAGGAGGGGAGATGAAGATGAGATATTAGGAAGAAATAATGGTGAGGCGCTGACACAGGGTGCCCAGAGAAGCTGTGATTGCCCCTGGATCCCCAGCAGTGTTCAAGGCCAGGTTGGATGGGGCTTTGGGCAACCTGGACTATTGGACGGTGCCCCATGCCCATGAGCTGGAAAACTAGATGGGCTTAGAGGTCCCTTCCAACCCAAATCATTCTGTGATTCTGTGGAAGACAACAGCTGGATTTACAGATGTGGTGCAAACACAGGTCGAGTGAGAACTGATCAGCAAGGTAAGGCTTGCTCAAAACAACCCATTCCAGCCCAACCGCCGTTGAGTTTCTTTATGTGGTGCAGCCAAGAAAAGTACTGGGAGGAGACTGAAAGAAAGCAATGAGGAGACAGATCTTTGGAAGAGTTTCTTTGCAGGTGTCAAGCGCAGCTTGTGAGAAGTTATCTGTTTAACAATTTAGTCAGCTGCTTTATGGGATGTAATAGCTACAGTCAACGTCCTGTTGCAGAAGGCTTGTTTTCTTTAATTCTTTAGCTCCAGGGCTAACTTGAGCACCTGCTTTTGATCATTCTCATTCTGTGCCACTTCTTCAGCTATGCTGTAATATTTGTGCGCAGCTGATCTGTCCTAAATTAACTTTTTTTTAAAAATGCTTATTTTTAAACCTGGATTTTTTTTTTCCTTGGTTTCGTCTGGTTCATTATGCACCTGAACAAGAAGTTGTGTGAGTGGAACTCAGAGCAGAGCATGGGGGTAGGAAGAAGTGGTGAGGAATAGGTGGATGCAGCTGAAACCATCACTGCTGCAGAAGGAAAGGCTCATTAAAGTATACCCTGGTTGTTGTCTGTAGAAATGTTTTGAAAGGCTTTAGAAGTGAAGGTGAGCAATATGATGCAGGAAGGTGATTTAGTTAGGGGAAGAAGTTTGAGCAAGCACCGACTTTACAAGAAACTAAAGTAGCTTTGCAATACTTTCCTGAGTGCATATGATGGAATAAGGTTGCTGTTAACAGAAAGTGAGATGCAGGATGATAATATCAAGAAGATGAGGGGAAGAAGCTTAGCTTCAGGTATATGGATGAATCAGAATGTCAGGAGAGTGTAATATCAGAAATATTTGTGTGTAGCTTGGATTGGATGACATAAAAGGATATCAAAAAATAATACCTGTATAACAGGACAGAGTAATTTCATTTTTGATTGTGGATATGATTATCCTGACACCAGGTACAGAAGCCACATGACTTCCTTCTGTACCTCTCTAGTTTCTTGGTAACTGCTCTAAAATCTGAATATCAGGGCTGAATGCAGTATGGCAGTTCTCTTCCTTTCCATGTGACCTTAAAAACCTTTCAGTCATTACTTTCACACTGTTCCCACTTTCTTCAGAAGTAGCCAATCTTTTTCTTTCTTGCTTTATACTTTTGCATTTTTGTTATATTGCAGCAGTTTTCTTGAATGATTCGAATACCAAATAACTCAGATTTTTGTGGCTTGAACTCTTTTCATTGCTGTCTGTTTATCTTTGCAGTGTTTGCAGTTTTTACCACTTCACCTGGTTTTGGTGTGGTGTTTTGTTTTTTTTTTTTCTTGTTTTAATTCTTCTGTAGAAAATGTAAGGCACTTGGGAAAATATTTATTTCAAGCAGTGGATCTCCAGCCTGAAGAGGCTGAAAATTTTTCTTCAACCTGAGAAATCATACCAAGATCTACACTGATTCTCCTGAGGCAGATAAATTCATTGCGGCAGGGAGACTTTTTTTTCTGGAAAAGACTCATAGCGGGTTGCTAAAGCTTTTGATTTGATCATTGCTCGTTAGTAATGATAAAAGGAAGGTAAAGCAGTAAAGCATCCTTGTATTGGTCTCCTGAATGTTCATGTAAACCTTTGCCAGTTGATCCACATTAAAGTTTGACGTGCAGATATTTTTAAAGGGTTGTTTTTTGTAGCAGTGAAGATATTTATTGATTTTTTATTTTTTTTTTGGGAGGGGAGGGGTGTACGGAGGCATGAGGGAGGGCAAATGTTGCATTAATGTAGAGGATACATTGGAACAAGTGGAAACTTAATTACTGAATACTTTTTTACTTTGCCTGCAAGGCTAAGCGTGCTTTCTGCATAGATTAAGGGCTGAAATAAGAATTAAGTCAGAATTTAAGTGGTGATATATGTAAATAGTAACTGATAATTTCAATAATTTGCATCAGTTGTTGTTTCTTGGTGCATTCATATTAGTAGAAGCTTGAGGAAAGGTATGACTACCTCATAGATACGTTACTCTTTGTCCTCATACATGCTTTTGAAGGAACTTTTAATTATACTTGTAAGTTGGCACCGGAAATCATTAGGTAGAACACATTCAGTTAATGTCTGATATTAAACACCCCCCTTCTTGTCCTCCAGATTTAGGATGCTCTAGGTATCATTTTGTGAGAGATTTCTTGCAGGACATGCTTGTGTGGTCTTCTCGGAGACTGAAGGATCTCAGAGTCACTGCAGGCATTAAAAAAAGTTAGTACAACTTAAATGTTGGCTTAAATGGGGCTGAAAATGCCTCAGTAGTCAAAATTTACCTTTTAAAAAAATAATTGGATTTTAGAACCATTACATGAATTAGCAAACTTGAGAGGTAATTTTCTATTTACAAGGTAATAGAAATACAGTCAAGCTCTTCCCTGGTGAAACTGCAGTGTTAAAAACTATTCCCAAATACTCTAGAGTCAGCAGAGTGTGCTTGTGACTTACAAAACCCAAACAAACAAACAAAAAAGAGACGATTTTTATAACATTTTTGTAAACTTTGTTCTCAATTAAAAAAAGTATTTATTGGGTTGAAAGGAACTCCTGATTTGTCTAAATGCTGAATTTCCCATCTGTGTGGTAAACTTCCTTATGTGCCATGAAGTCTTAAGTGATGAATTCTCATTTGGGACCTGCAAAGGCAAAGCTGCAATCAAAAGGCAGTTGCTCTTCAAGGTGGGGAGGGTTTTCTTGGTTCCCTTCGTGGCGAATCAGAACTGTGGGATTTGCAAAGGAAAATCCCGGGCCTATTGTTAGATACAAGAAATAATTATATCAGATGTATTGAAATATTTTAATTTGGAATTTAATTTAAAAAAAAGTTGTGTGGTTTTTTTTTTCCCCTCTGGTTATATCTTTCTAAGCATTTAGAGTAATAGCACTTTGAGTACTGTTTTACTAAGACTGTTGAAGCAATCTTGCCAATGGTATGAAGTTGCAGGCCTCGCGGTTGAAGAAACAGTGCTGTAAGAAGTGAATGGCAGTTTGTGTTGGCTGGGAGGTTTTATGAGCTGTCTCTACCAGAAAAGTGATATAGCCAATTTCTAATTGTAGCCAGGAATTCCAACTAGCAAGTTCATTAGATAAGTTCCAGTTCAGTCGCATCTGAAATTTCCTCCAATCTCTTCCTCCACCAGTTTAGTTCTGACTCAAGTTAGAAACAGTTTATTAATTTGTGCACGCCAGAAAATCTAAAATAAAAAGTTGGAAGCTGCAATGTGCAGTTTCATCTGTTTAGTCCCTGTGTTTTGCTGCTGTAATTCAGGCACCATTTGCAGTTACCCATGGTCTGTGTGATGGGAGCAGCTCAGGACATGCAGCGATTTGTGCTACCTTGAGGATGAAAGTGATGTTCAGGCTGTGCCTGGAAAATAGAAGCAGGAGCTGAAGAAAAGGCTTTTGGTTTCCCTGTGGGTAAACCCACATCAGAGAGGTGTAAGAATCGTGTGTTTCTGCTCGCTGAGGAACAACTCATTGGTGAGAGGTCTGGCTGAGTGGGTTGTGAGCAATGTCAGGGCACCCACAGCAGCAGCCATGTGCTCCTCTAACATGCAGGAGTGAAAAATCAAGCTTATCCCTCAGCAAATCTCTTCCCACTAGCACCTGCAAAACAGCATAACACTTTTTTTTTTTTTTGAGCATCTCTTACATAGATGCAGAACATTGAGATATTAAAGTAGCCCAGCATCACAGTGTGTGAAGAGATGTTGATGGGTCATATGGTGAAAGAACTGGGCTGGGCTGAAAGGTGAAAGGAGAGAAGAGAACAATAGGAGAATAAAATAATTTCTAAGAGAACTGGACAATAATCACATATATTAAAAAAAGTGATACTATCATATGGGGCTTTTGGCAAGCTGTTCTAGTGTAGGGCGTCCCTGCCCATGGTGTGGGGGGCTTAGAACTAGATGATCCTTGCGGTCCCTTCCAACTCAAACCATTCTATGATTCTATGATCCTTCTTGCCAAAACCAAACCAAACCAAAAAAGTATGTATTTTTATCAGGCAGCTTTTCTAAGTAATGTTAATTTAAAAATTATTCCCCTTAGTTTACTTTTTCTGTGTATAATTGTTGTCATACCATTGCAAGCATTATTTCATTTCTGTAGTTATCAGCATTAAAATGAAAAGCCTTGGTTTTCTGTCATAGATTTTAACTAATTTCTCCTCTGACAGCTTTCTCTTTCTCCATTCGGTCTGCTTAAGGAAAAGTTCGGCACTTCTGTAGAATATGGAGTTTATAGACGCGTAGTGTTTTTCATATATTAAGTAAAAATGTCATCAGTCTTTTAGTTCTGATTATTCCTGTATTATACCAGATTTTCAGAAATGGAAATTTTAGGATTGAATTTACTTTCAGTGCTGCAACTTCTTGACCTCTGAGTCTCTGAAATTGCAGTAGAAGTATTTTTTTAAAAAGTAAAACAAATAAAAAAAGAATCCACTAACTTGGGTCTCATAAAGATCAAAATGGAAAGAACAGCTCATATGAATTGGGAGAATTTCTGTGGTTTATGTTGCTGTTTGGTACGTGATTGGTGCGTACTGGTTTTAGGTGCTCTGGACTGACTGCCAGCTGGTGCTGGATCCTTCTTGCTTCCAGAAATACGTACTCATTTCAAACATACACGTGTTTACATGGATTTGACATTTCTGCTGTGTAGGAATGTAACTTTGAGGCTTGTTTTATTAAATAGGGAGGTGTGGAAAATGTAGGCAAGGATTTGGAGAAATCGTGTCTACATTTTGCTTAGTAAGAGATGACAAGTTTACCATCCTTATTCCAGTAAGTGACAGAGCTTAAATAGGCTGAGTTGGTAGGAGAATCTTTGTTTGACTCAAAGTTAGAGGTTACATTTGTACCTCATGTGGAGCTCAGTTTTCAGATCCAAGAATATTACTTACACCCTAACTGAATCTACTGGTTTGTGAAAAATCTGCCCAAAGGACATCTTCCCCTCTCCCAATATTTTTGGACATATGGATTTTTCTGCCTTGGCCTTTGGAGTTATTGAATCTCTTATTGTTGGAAGTTTGATAGATCTCTTCCTCCTTCCCCCAGGTTCTGCTTTAGGAATTCACTGAATCATTCCTCTTAAAAATCCATCTCCTCCTTACTCTCTGAAACAGCAATGCAAACCAACCATGATGAACACGATGTCATTCCAAGTGTCAAAACTCAAATTCATAAGGACCTGAAATTAAAGGCCAGCAGTACGATATTTTATAGCACCTCTGCTCTGGAGGTACTGTGCATGGGAAAGATACTTAACCGCTTAGTTTGAATTTATTGCTCCTCTTTGTCTCAAATATGTTTTCCAAGAAGTTGAATTACACTTAAAATTATTTCAATCCAGAACAGCTTCAAATGACTCCTTTAAAACTACATTTACAATGTCATAAACCATTTTTTTTTCCTTTTTGGAAAGAAGATAAAGGTTGAAAATAGCCTGAAACACAAATCTGGACTGTAGAATAATGTTTGGAAATGGTGAAAATAAATCATGAATGCAATTCTTCTACTTGAAAATCTCCAGTTTTCATTTAGTAGAGATATTCTTAGGTAGGTAAAGAATAATAAACAAGACTTACCCTATCTGAAAATGGTTATAACATCATTATTATTTCACTGTATATATTTCTCTTTATATATTTCTATATAGAGTGTATACAGTGGATTAAGCTTTTCAATTTCTCTTTCTTTTGATTAGTGGTATTCTTACAACTATGGAAGAGTTGTTCCATATTTGATATGGAATGTGATGGCATTAGGCATGTTTGTATGAAAAGTTAAGTCCATAACAGATATCTATGTGCTTTTGTTTTTAATTATTAGATACTTTAAAAGGGCACAAGAATGCTACAAGTGAATCTGTTTAACGTAAGCACACACTGCTGGCAGACACAAGTAAATTTGAAAGGAGATAATCTCTTTTGTGGTATTTTATTGCTGACATTTTAGGCAGTAGAACTGTGTTTTAAACACTTGTTACTCTGTTTTGTTGTGGGAGTAGTGTATGATCTGCAAGTATTGAAATCCCAGCAATTAGATTGGGAAAAGACCTGTCAAATTTGTACAGATTATTTTCTTGAAAATGCAATATTTTTTCCCTTAACATTTTCAAGTAAGTGTGTCTCTTCTAATCACACATGATCTTTCCAAAAGTCTTTTCAACAGTCTCTAAATACAGTTCATCTTTGGAAAGACATCATATATCTGCAGTTCTGTGGTTTCTTTGTCTTACTTCTCATTCATGTTAAAGAGTTGTCATTAAAAAGAAATTAAAAAATTAAGTTTGTACTGATTTTATCCTCATCAGTTACTTTTCTAAGAGGCAAATCATTCTTCTTGATCAGTGACCTTTAAAACTAGTTGATTTACATTTAAACACAATCTGTCATTTACAGTCCTAATGACAATAAGGCTAGGAATCTCCACAATATTCATATTTAAACATTAGTTTTTGTCTATCGCTCTGAAAACAATTTATTCTAAATGTTATAGGTATGGAAAATGCTACATTAACATTGAAATCTAATTTTAATGGGACATATTTTTCATGCGAAGACAAACTTGACAAACTGACCCAATGCCTTTATGGTCTTTCACTGTGGCTGTCGCTTATGAGCTTTTAAAATTCCTTTGCTTAATATTTTAATTTTTAATAATGTACATTTAAAGAGTGCTGAATAATGTTATTTGATAGATGGATGTTTTTGTTGAACTTTTGAATGGAAATTTTAATTAAAATGCAGAAAATTGGTATTTAAATGGTTCTTATTTTAATAAAATGTATATGCAGAATGATGACTTTTCTTACCATTTAAATCATTGTAACAAATGTTATCTGTAGTTAGGAATTATTTTATTTATTTTTTCGTGTGTGTATGTTCATCATATACTTTAAGTTTTAGAAATGGTAGATTTCTGGTAGATTTCGGGTTATCATACTGATTTCCAGCCCCCATCCTCCCCCCCCCCTTTTTTTTTTTTTGGCAAATGCCCAAATGAATAGAAGAAACAAAAATTTCCAGCATTTTCAAATACCAGTTCATTTCTGAACTTTGAATGAAAAAGATGTGGTATTAGACTAAACGGACTGAAACAAAATCAGTTTTCTCACTGAAAATTTTGGCCTCAACAAACAGAATTTTCTACCGGCTATTCAGGCAGTGAATTCCTCCACTGTAACAGTTTGGTTTTTGTTAGGGTAGTGACTGTGTTACGTTTAGTTATGAATGTCTTTACCTTTCATCACTCCTTTCTGATGAATTTTTTTCCTTGATAATTTTCTTCAAATAGCTTACCAATTTTATAATGCTGGTTTGTGTACCATATCTATATTGTATTTAAAATATCTTCTGAAATGTAAAATGAACTGTGATTTAAACTAAAGGCATCGCACCAAAAAATGCAGCTGGAACTTCAGTTGTGACCTTGATAACTCCTGTGGAGAGTATAGAGCAGTTTTATTCTCTACCTCTATCTGTTTATTTTGCATAGGGGTAACAAGTATAGAATCACAGAACCATAGAATGTCTCCAGTGCGAAGGGACCCCTAAGGACCATCAAGTCCAAGCCCTGGCTCCACACAGGACCAGCCCCATCACAGCAGATGACTGAGAGTGTTGGCCAGACGCTGCTTGAACTCAGCCCAGGTTGGGGCAGTGACCACTGCCCTGGGGAGCCTGTGCCAGGGCCTCACCACCCTCTGGGTGAAGAACCTTCTCCTGATCTCCACCCTAACCCTCCCCTGGGGCAGCTCCAGGCCGTTCCCTCGGGTTCTCTTGCTGGGCACCAGAGGGAGGAGATCAGCGCCTGCCCCTTGGCTCCCCCTCGGGAGTAAGCTGTAGGCCCCATGAGCTCTGCCCTCAGCCTCCTCTTCTCCAGGCTGAACAAACCAAGGGCCTTCAGCCTCTCCTCATACGTCTTTCTCTCTAGACCCTTCACCATCTTGATTGCCCTCCTCTGGACACTCCCCAACAGTTTTATGTCCTTTTTGTGCTGTGGCACCCAAACCTGCCCCCAGCACTCGAGGTGAGGCCGCCCCAGCGCAAGGCAGAGTGGGACCATCCCGTCCCTGGCCCGGCTGGCCATGCCGGGCTTGGTGCCCCCCAGGACACGGTTGCCCTTCCTGGCAGCCTGGGCACACTGTTGGCTCATGTTCAACTGGCTGTCGACCAAGACCCCCCACTCCCTCCCAGCACAGCTGCTCTCCAGCGTCTCACCCCCCAGGCTGTCTGTACAGCCAGGGCTGCCCCTGCCCAGGGCAGGATCCGGCACTTGCTCTTGTTCAACTTCATGTGGTTGGTGATTGCCCAGTTCTGTAATCTGTCCAGATCTCTCTGCAAAGCCTCGCAACCCTCAATGGAATCAACAGCTTGAGACTGTTCATACTGAGGCTTGGCTTAAAATTTAGTTGACTTTGAAAAGTATTCCTGGAAAATATAAAAAATATGGAGAAATCTTTTTCAGTAAATAATTCTCTTGAATCTACCTTTTTTTTCTCCCACTCTTTCATTTCACCAGATTGACAGGTTTCTGTCCCTTTACCAAACTATTGATTGAATTTTCAGAATGAAGTGGTTTTTATTACTTCCTCTTGCTTAGTTGTACAAGTAGTCATTATAAATTGTGTGAAAGCAAAATTTTAGTTTCTAAAGACATGCAATTAGAAAAAAAGATTTTTATCCTGAGCGTCATTATAAATTGATAAACTTGCACATTTAAATTAGTTGTGCTCATTAGTTTTCATCTTGGTGAGCTAGAAGTGCTGTGTATTGATCGGAAGTTCTAAAACCTATGTGATTAAAAACCATAAGTACTATGTGATAACGCAAACCAGTGTTGATCTCTGTCATTTCTGTTTCACAATACAACAGGATCTTGTTAGTTTGCTCAGATGGATGAGACGTATGCAGATTTAATAATTCGTGTTATTGAACAGGTATCAAGGATGTTGAATGACACATCGTATCTTGTTAATTTACTTAATTTTCTTTTACTTAATTTTTGAAGTTCAATTTAATGTAATATTGCTAGCTTGCTGACAAATACTCCTTTATATAATGTTTTAAGATGATCTCTCAGGAATGTGAAGTCAGGTTTCACTCCAGAACCATGTTATGCAAAAACGAGGACAATGGAGCAGCCGCAGTTGCAGTGTGGTGCTTGCCTAGAGGGAAATATTTTTTGTGTATGTACCTGACTTGGAGTAAAACGGTGTAACCAGTCATATTTCAGTTTCCTCTGCAGAAGTTGTTTGTGGGTTTTGGTTTTGTTGTTTTTTTTTTCTCACTGTAGCTGCCCTTCTGACCATAAACAGCTTCTCCTATGCAGAACATAGGAAAAAAAAGACTATTTCCTTCCAAAATATGATGAACATAAAGTCAGTACATTGGAAAGCTTGCTCGCAAATGTTGAGTGTGTATTTTAGGGGTGAGGGGTATGTATCAGTGGAAGAATATTTTTCTGCTCTTACCTGCAAATCCTCCGTTATAACCTGCCTGCTGACAAGAACCCATCTGTTTGGTTCCTTCCATTGGAGCTCACTGTAGCAGGTTCTGGGGAAAGTCTTTTCCAAACCTGCTCTTCCCTGAAACGAGCATGGCAGAATAAAAGATGCATAAACACTTTTGTAAGGCATTCATTCAGACCATGCACAACGCATATCTACATGGATTTCTGAAGCACATAAATGTCCACGTTAGGTAACAGTATGCATCCCTCTATTGAAAACATACGAGGAAGCTGGAAAAAAACAAGTTTTAAAAGCATTTTTGGGGTAAGGTTGTAAAAGTTCTTATTTGGTCATGCCTCTCCTTCCCACTCCTTTAATGAGTCAATGTTTTTCTCTTTTGTTTTAAGTGACCTCTCACTCTAATCAACTGATTGCTAGATTAAAACAAGATATTTTATATAATCAAATGAACTTTTTGGCTTTCCTTACTTTAATTTTAGCTCTTTGTGGAGACCTCAGTGTTGCTGCTGATGGTCCAGGTATTTTCAGTTTATGGATGTTATGGCTAGTAGGATTTTGTTTAATTTGGACATGCATTCATGCGTTCCTGTAACTGATTCTTTTTGAGAGGTTGATGTGATTAAAGAGAAAATAAATTGTGCTTTCTATACTTAGCCTTTTCACGTTCTTACTTTTCCTTTTTAATTTTTTTTTTTCCTCTTTTCTTTACGTCACAGCTATTTATAGACTTCTTAGTGCGAATAATTTACAGTTCAAAGCCTTTGGACTTTAATACCTTGGGATATATTTGGATTTCCTGGTTCTATTTTATTTTCTTTATTTATTTTTTTAAAATCCGTGGTTAAACCAGCAGATGGACACCTTGGAGCATCCTCTTAGGTTCCCTTATTCGTTCTCTGCTCTTTGTAAAGCTACTGTCTTCTTGCAATCAGTAATTTCCCTTTTTTTTTTTATGACTTTGTGGCCCTTCTAGGTACAGATGGACATGTTGCAAACTCTCCTTTTCTCCTCCCTACCATGACAACTTTATTTGATCTTTCTCCTGAAGTTTACGTGAATTTGTTGTGTTTAACACATCTCATATAAATGCAGTAAAACGATTTCGTAAGGATGAGGCATCCTAGAGCAAAGATTGAGGTATCTGTAGTCACTTCTCTATCCCTGCCAGTACTTAATTAACTTAACCAGTTAATTACAGGTGAGTATTATTTGTGAAACTGGAAACATATTTTTCTGTGTACTTGTAATCAAACAGTTAATTTCTGTGGCCATTCAGTTACAAGAATACGCTTTGTCTTGGTTTTGATTGAAGACTTTGTGTTCATTGTTAACCAATTGTTTCTTCAGATGTTGCTGGAACTTAGATGCTTTGATATCTTTGCATTTAAGTGTCATTATCTATTAATGAATGTAATAAAAAACCCACCCACCACTACTCTTTAGTCTCTTACAACCAGAAATTTCTCAGACAATTATGAATTTTCATTATATATCCATAACTGTAATTATTTTTTTTTTCAGATTAGGGTTTTGGGTTTTTAAAATAATTTTTTCATGAAGTTTTGTTCTAGGTAGCATACCTTAGCACTGGGGAAGTGCTACTACTGTAAGGACAAAAAGACTGGGAGGGTGTAGAGGAAAGGAGGCTGTGGTCTGTTGCTTAGGACATTTTCCTAGAAAATAAGGACTCTGGGCAGAGGAAAGTATGAGAGACAGCTTTCTCCCAGTCTGCGTGAGGCTTGTAACCGTGAACTGAGTGATGAGACACTGTGACTGAATTGTAGAATATCCCGAGTGTGAAGGGACCCCTAAGGACCATCAAGTCCAACTCCTGGTCCCACACAGGCCCAGCCCCATCACAGCAGATGACTGAGAGCATTGGCCAGACGCTGCTTGAACTCAGCCCAGCTCGGGGCGGTGACCACTGCCCTGGGGAGCCTGTTCCAGGGCTCCACCATCCTCTGGGTGAAGAACCTTCTCCTGATTTCCACCCTAACCCTCCCCTGGGGCAGCTGCATGCCTTTCCCTGGGGTTCTGTCGCTGGTCACCAGAGGGAGGAGATCAGCGCCTGCCCCTTGGCTCCCCCTCATGAGGAAGCTGTAGGCCGCCATGAGCTCTGCCCTCAGCCTCCTCTTCTCCAGGCTGAACAAGCCCAGGGCCTTCAGCCTCTCCTTATATGCCTTCCCCTCTAGACCCTTCATCATCTTTGTTCCCTCCTCTGGACACTCTCCAATGGTTTTCTGTCCTGTTTGTGCTGTGGCGCCCAAACTGGGCGCAGCACCCAGCACTGGAGGTGAGGCTGCACCAGCGCAGTGGAGAGCGGGACAATCCTGTCCCTGGCCCAGCTGGCAATGCCGTGCTTGATGAATGGTTGCCCTTCCTGGCAGCCTGGGCACACTGTTCCTTCTTATGTCTCTAAATTCAGAGTGACCGTCGCTCTTGTTTGGTTGCAATGGATTACTGTAGGAGAGGGCTACCCCTTCTGTATCACAATGTGCAACACTGTCATCTGGAGCACAGTCTAAAGCCTTGAAGAGAAAGTGTACTCAAGATAAACTCTTTTCTGTGTCCAGGCAGCTATTTCAGATGGCATTGTGCTCTAAGCCTGGCTAATTTGAATTAATCTAATTTAAATACTGTAGTCCACTGGTAGGTTCCTTCAGAAAAGTTCAGTATTGCAAGGAAAATGTCATGAGACTTTACTCGGTGATAAGGAAGTTTTTGACAGGTTCTGACATGAATCTGGTGGCCTCAACAGAAGGATATGCAGGGTGTGTGAAAACAAACAAGAAATTGCATGTGAGGTGTCTATAGTCCTCTGTTCCTGAACTCCAACCTAGTTTGCCAGCAGGAATTTTCATGTGAAAGAGAAGGTAAAATTATTGTTGGAATGTGCCTTCGTTCCTATATTAGGGAATCCTCTAATAGGAAAATGCAATGATATTTTACACTGTTGGATAAGAATTTTCTCCTAAAAAGAATTACCCTTTTTTTTAAATCAAGAAAACTAATATAAATGTATTCTGTAATAGGAAACAATATATCCAGGTATATGTTAAATGAATAATCTTACTTAAATGAGCTTGTCTTGGAATATCATGCATGCTGTCAGCCCTGCTGTTATGAGCCTAAAAATCCTATATTTCAAGACTTAGTTTATACTAAATATTTCTGTGGTCACAGTACAATCAGAATGTGTTCTGAGGTGTTTGAAGCTGGTAGTCTAATAATTCTTTACATTTTATCATCTAAAAGAATGATTATACCCTAGGTAGTATGCTGGCATTAAGATGTTGCCATGAGAGAGCAAAAGGATAGTGTATAAATCTCCAAAGGATTTACAAAACTAACCTACTCCAAACTTAGAAAAAGGTAATTCTAAATGGAAATTAAATAATCCAAACCTTTGCACTCAAATAGTCTAAATACGGATTCTGGCTTTTTAATCAAAAACCTTGCTTCTGCATCTTTGTGCTGTCAAAATTCTTATTTAATATAAAATTCTGTGTAAATTCCCTTTGTATTTTTATCTAATGTCAGCGTAGACATTTCAAATATTAAAGCAAATTCTTGCTTCATATGTCTTGCAATCACTTTAGAGTTTTGGAAAAGCTAAACTTTGGAACGTTAATTCCACAATATGTGTAGGAATCGTAGGACATTCTTCTGGGTAAAGTTCAGTTTTTAATAATGTGTTAATATGAAACTCTTCCTGGCCAAATGAATATTTCTACTTTAAAATAGAGAAAGAAATCCATCTAGAGAAAGAAAAGCATTGGTCAAAGTACATAAAATTTTATGGTATGAAGTGCTGAACTGTGTTTCTTGGAATAGTTGCTATGGAAATTCTTTTTTTGCTGGGCTTTTGTTATGTATGCAGTGAGGCATTTAAATAACAGAAGAAATTACAGAGAAAGTTTAAAAAATACAAGTAAACCTTTTAGTGGGAGTACTCAGAATAATCATTGAATTCTAGGTTGCCTAGCACTATCCTGCTCCTTTTTTGCTTTATCTGTTCTGTTCACAAATTGACTCTGTGCTTCAGTGTTAGTGGTACAATAGGTTATTTTCCAGGAAAATTTGGCCAAATGCAATAAACAGGCCCTGTTAGATGTTAGGAAGAATAAAGTTGATATTGGTCCCACACAAGGAGTAGGCTTGGAGGTCCAGGTCTCCCCTCAAGCTCAATAACGCAGCAGTTGCTTCTCTGGCCTTTAAAATGAATGGATCTCCGTCAAGTGTCCTCCTTAGTAATGTGGATTTCTTTGTAAATAGTGTGTTTTCTTGCCCTGATCTTAAAACATTGTGAGCTTTCTAGACCAAAGTCAGTAAACAGAGATGTGAAACTATAATTTAGCAGTGGCTTTTGTTCATATCGCTGGTTCTAAAATGTGTGATGTTCAACTAGGGAGAAATTTCTTCTGATTATTGTGAAGGATGATGTGAAATCCATAATTTGGTTCAGCTAATTGTATCACACACTGTCAGCTTAATATTGTAGTAGGGGACAAGAATGAGTAAAAACACGCTTTCTCGTGTCTTTGATTTTTGATATGTACAGAATTGACTTCATTTTCAAACACTTAAATGTACCATGTTCAGTGTGTACTTCACTTTAAAACAAACGCACACAAATACGATGTTGATAATCAGAAACCATCAACAGAAAGTAACTTACTTAAATTTTTCTGATTACTGTCTTGGTGGGAGAAGGTGGTTTTAGAAAAGTTTGAGAGCTAGTAAGATAGAAAGAATTGGGACAAGCCATCTGAAAAAACAAATTTAGAAATATTTTCTGAAGGTTGTTAATAAAGCAATGAGATGTGCACACAATAGAAAGGGAATGGAAAAGAAAAAATAGAAAAGAGATTGTCTTCAAAAAGATTAAGTAAATCGTGCTTGAGAATTTCTGATGCTTTAGTCACCGTGTCGTCGTCATCTATCTTGCATAATAGGAACTCCAATCTTTTTCCCATTGAAGACAACAGAGAAATTTGGTAATGGTTTCAATAAAACAGGATGGGAACCTGTATCGTGGTCTGTAAGGGGAGAGAAAATTCCTTCTCTTCTAAGATCCCTTTGTCTGTGACACACTCTTTTGTGTTGCCAAACTACTCATGAATGCTGTCTTAATCTGCAGCTTTCAGATTCATAATTATAACTTAAATGTGGTGGATTAACTGCAGTACCAGTAGTATAGCCTAAAAAGAAAACTAAAGGTGTTTCAAATAATCTGAAGAATGAGAATGGAAGTTCAGCTAGTTTTTGAAATTTGTATACAATGTAAGTGCTCAGATTTTTTAAATTTAATTTTGCCAAGGCTTTTAATGAATCCACTAAGATGGCATGGCTCAGTAGATTAATAAATTGTATGCATTGTTTCAGTTATTTCCAGTAAATTGGCAATTTATTAAAAAGTGATACATTTAAAAGAATAAGGGTGTCCCAGAACAAATATAGTTTCCAATTTTCTGGTACTTTTACAATGATATTACTAGTGGAATGTTATCAGAGAAGTGCTAGATTTTGTTATGAAAAAAGTACTGACTGTTGGAGAAGTTGAATTATACAAAGATTTAGAGTTTTAGAAAGCCTGAAATGTAATGAAAAGTAATCCTAATAGACCCCTCTTTTAGATTCTGGATGAATGAAATGCTGGTTGCTTCAAGTGACCAAGTCCACTTAGGATGAGTACACCAAAGTTTAATTCTAAATTTTATATATTCTCTTTTCTTGCATAATACAAAACCCGTATAGCTGTATGGTTCTGAAATCATAACGTTGAACATCTCACAATCACAAAAAAAAAATAAATTCAGTACTTTGGTGAGCTGTAGGAAACATTGTGTCTGTTTATTGCAAGGAAAGAGAACAGCACGGAGGAGGTGACATCTTCAAGTAACTAAAAAAATAGAAAGCTGAGGAACAATTTAAAACTAAATTTTGTGGCTTCTAATACAGTTCTGGGTCAGCTACACTCCAAAGTATCTGATATATGTCCAGAAGGAAAGGTATCCATGCTAGAGCTTGTTTTCGCAAGGTCTCTGAGGAAATGAGAAGGTAAGTGTGAGGCATACGTGTTGTTCTGCTAGTAAGAGCCGAGTGCAAGCTTTGGACAAGGGATCCCGGTCTGGGACACACCTTTCTGTGAGAGCGCCATAGCATGTGTACTGAACAGATAGTCACTGTGAATTATTTGTCTTCTGTCTACGATGACTTCCATCGATGGTTGCCTTGATCTTGCTGCAGTTGCAGCCACCTCCTGTCAATATGGTAAGCCAATATTCTTGGCTGAAAAGTTTGGGCACCATTGAACTGAACAGTCATAGTAAAGTGGAGTTATTTTCTTGGACGCAGTCACTACTATTAATGCAAGATTCTGTGTTAATCAACACAATTTAATGAATTGCTCTGCTAGCATCCAAAACTGTCACTTTCTTTAGACAACCAGGCTCATTGGTGTAATCTGTAGGATAGATACTTGATGAGTGATGGTCCCAGAAGGATTATTTAATTAACTGCTACTTCACTGGGAGGCGATATCTGTGACTGGCAGTAGTCATATAATTTAAAGTTATGCATTACTGTGGAGGTTCTGCAGTGAAAAAAATGTTCCTGAAAGGTCAAATTGAATGTATGCAGTCAGGTCTGGCCCTGTTCCCAGACTTTATGAATGAAAACATAATATTGGACTTGCAAAATCATATCCTTTCTCTTTTAGTCGAAAGTAGACCTTTTAGCATACTTCCTTTAGAATTTGTAACTGCTTGTGTAATCTGGTGTGAAAAATGAGATATTTTGCTGTTCTGTTTCCTTGGGTAACAAGATTGTCTCCTGCATGGTCCGTATTTCAGATGATTGCTTCTTTTGTGTTTCATAGTGAATGCCATTATAACATTTTGACATGACTAAGCATATGTGTATCTGTGGCTGATACTGAAATTCTCTCTATCTAAAACCTTGCTGGGATGTTTCCTTGATACGTAGGTCTTGGACTTCCATAGTTAGCAAAGAAGAGAAAAAAACCCAGCAGATATGTTGGGGAAAAATGAAGGCATTTTGCTGCAGTACAAAAAAAATGGTAGGTTCTGTAGGAGTTCCACAGCATCAGGCAAAGCTGAAGTGGTTTATAATACTGGAGTCCTAAGTGAAATATATATATATATATTACCTTGGTTTGTTCTGCTTATTATGGAGCTTAGCTTTTTTTTTCCTCCCCTAAGACCTTTCGTAAAAAATCTCAACAATCATAATGTGGCTGTCAATGGGAACTTAGCTTTTCATTCAGCGCTTCTAGAGTTGCTGGCATACTTTAACTACTTTCTCCTTCGCATTATACCTTATAAAGTAAATAGTCATTAAAGAACCTGACTCTGTATTTTACTTATAATCTGGTTTTGAGCATTTTGTTGTGTACAAACTACCTGAATTACCCAGATTATAGAAAAAGTAGTTACCTACAAAATCAAGCTTGGCACCAGTATGAAGTCAAGCGTGTGTTTTGTGCCCAGAGGGTTCCCCCATGGCTGGTGGAATCATTAATCAAATATAAGTCCTTATGTTTTTGATAAAGATGATACTGTCAAGGTAGTAAGTCTGAATTATGACATTTTTGAGTACTCTTGTACGTTCTGTTTTTACATGCTCTTTCATGTTCATGATACCAAACCATGACAGTAAACTGGGACACATTTGGAAGTAAGATTCAAGGGCTAAGATGTAATCACCCAACTGGCAGATGGCACTGCTCATTTTCTAGATGGGAAGTGCTGATACACTTTTGGTCTCAAAATGGTAGAGGTTGTCATAACTTGGGATTGTGTTTGACAGACATATTCGTCCAAAGGCTGAACTTAGTATTGTTGTATGAGCATGCAGTCAGGTGCTAGTGTTTCTAAACCATGTTGGGACCAGGCATAGAACAGATCCTATTCTGCTGAACTGAAATGTAAACCATGCCTTAACCGTTCAATATTTAGTACTTGCTGCTGTTTGTACAACGAAACAAAAGGTTGGTTTCCTCCTTCTCTGTCTCTGTCCTTCAACCATCTTCTTTTTGGAAGTATGGTTTTAGCTTTTCTGTTTTACCCCACAAAGGAAGAGTAAGAGTAGGATTTCAATAAATGGAGATTTCAGTGATTTGAGGTGGAAGAACACTATGGCTTTTACTTTGTTTTCGTGAAATCGAAAATGCCATTCAGCCTTATCTCGAAATTTCATGCAGCACTCTCAGGTTCATGAGTCCTAGTATTGCATTGAGCAGAAGTGATGTTAAATGTGAAACAGCATTACTGTGCCCTTCAGTTGCTGTATGTGAGCCTAGGACAAACTTTGTAGTTTTTTGGCTGAAGTAGTGAAGACCTTGGTGATATAAGTGATGACAATTTAAATAATTGGTTAAATATCAGGAAGAATATATCTCTTCAAAGAGCTCAGTCAGTCCTCTGAAACATATATGCTGTTGTCAGGAGGAGGATATGCAGACAGAAGACATGCAAATATTGGATTTAAAGGTAATTCGTGTAAACTGATGATCTAACACTGCTAATAATTGGAATTTTTGTATGTGCTGGCATATAGGAAAAACTAATTAACCACTTGTCTCTAATAGTGCGTAAAGGAAATGGTAACTTATAGGCAAATGTGTGAAGAACTCATCAGACGCTTGTAAACAGGAGCCATGATTCAGATTTTTTGGATTCAGGCTTGTGTATAGTTAGATGCTACAGTGTTCTGTTGGATCAGCAATGTGGAGTGTTAAGCTTTCTGTGTACTACATGAAAAAATCCTGTGTAACAAATCCCATTTCAGCTTGAATTGTGTGGCTTGGCAAGTCTGAGTGAGTCAGGTCCCTGTAAGAGGTGAGATTAGAAATGGACTCTGGCACTGTCAGTTCTAGCTGCAAAGAAAACCAGTAGACACTGGAAAGCTGGAAGTGGACACTCAGAAAGACAGGCGATGAGTGAAACCGCCCAAAACAACATCGATTTGTTAGAATTGAAATCGCTTGGAAATTTTCTTGAGCAGCAGTCATAGGGAATTTCCAATTTTGAATGAGAAAATAGAATTTATATGGATTTATATAAAATTTTAGAGTTGTTACGTGTAATTTTATGTTTAAACACATCAGTAATTGTCGCATTTGGGGAGAAGGAGTTAGTATATAAATGCTTGGTAAATAAATTAGCGTTCCTTCTTGTTTAACAACAAAAGGCACAAAAAAATTGAGTTATCTTTTATAGTAGAAAGTTGCCTTTGTACCGTTTTGTATTCCTAATAAAACTTATCTGTTTATTTAATGTTCTTAAGTGGGAAATGTGGAAATTAAGAGTAACTTGTCAAATTGATCTTTTTTTAATTTCAGGAACAATCATACCTGCTTTTCTTTTCCCTAGAGGAATTGACTTGAAATTCCTAGGTTACCTTAAAGTACACCTATTTTTTTTCTCCATTTGTTTTATATTTTGGTGGTAGTGTGACTAAAAATAAAGAAAAAGATGAAATAATTCCTAGAAGAACAACAGGAATAAATTCATATTATTTCACAAGGAGGTGAATTAAGTATTTAGTATATAACTATGTTTCTAGACATTTTTTTTAGTTGTAGTTTTATCTTGTTTACAACAGTAGAAAATGATACTATGGTCCTTTGAGACAGTAGAATTTATGAGATATGTTTGTAGTTAGGCAGCTGATAAGGACAGGATATGAAAAGGAAGAATCATAACGATGGGGAATTGAGGTGACAGAGGAGACAATTTATGTGATTCAAGCAGAATGGTGTAAAAGGTTTATTCAGAGAGTAAGGTCAACTGTGTACAAAGCTTATTCTGAAAACGTTACATTTAAATTAATTAAGTTTATTTTAATGGAACTAGAAGTAGCTGGGTCTGTACGGGGTATGGCTTTTATCTGGCCAGGATGAGCTGAGATACTTTCATTCCTCTGTTACTTGCTGGTAAAATGAAACAGATGATCTTAAGGCATTCTAAGAGAATGGAACTACAGATGATGGATAGATACGCCTGAATGAGAGTAAGACACAGGAGTGGTGATTGGGACATTTATTGTATCAAGAGCATTTAAGAAATTGTCTTTTTTTGTTTTTTTTCCTCTTAGGCACTTTTCTCACTGACAGGATCAAAATTAATTCCACAAAACAATCTTTGACTTCATGCTTTCTTCTCAGGCATGAATATGGTGTTTCTAAATAAAATATGTAGCATCAAAAATATTCATGAAAAGCAATGTTTGTGGCTCCCAATCTGAAGAGAATTGTGTAGAAATTGCAAAAGGTGACATTGTAACTGTAAAAGTGAAGATGAATGCTGAAGGTCTGTTCCCTTTAGGTCATCGTATATTCTCAGAGGCAATGCTCCTTTTTGTCCTGAGATGAGTACAAATGAGAGGAAAGACTAGGACACATCATAGATTATGCCACCCTTCCCAAATAAGTGCTATCAAGATATCTGATAATGTGAGATATTTACCGTAATGGCATTATTTGATCTTCTTGAACTCAAGCTTTGCATATGATGTTTCAGTGGCAATAAAAATAAGAAGTAAGCTTTTCTTTGTGATTTTTACTTTTTATTATCATTTTGGTAGGAAAATTAATAAGTAAATTGAAATCCTGCCTAACTCAATTTAAAATAATGCATATGTATGCTACTTCTGTGATAGTGCTAGCAAAATCCTGTGGTCCGTAAATCTTATTTCCAGTATTCGAATTTTTAGCAAATACTACCTTGAATTACCCCATGTAGTTACAGATTTCAAACCTGTCTTTCCGTAAATAAGTTTTGCAACACAAAGGTAGGCAAAATGATAGCCTTTGGGATTAGCATTTTGTGTGATTCAGTAACATACCGTCTAGCAGTGGCTTGGATTTTGCATATGTTAATAGATTAGATTCTTTTATGGATTTGATTAAATTTGCCCTTTGCTGTGATGCATTATGTTGTTGCAAGGCTTACATAGCTAAGATTTGTCTTCAGTTAATATTTTAATTTACTTTGCTTACTTGCAATAAACCAGTGAAATGATGTAGAAGTAATTTTTTCTCCCAAAACTGCAAGAGTGGTTACCAATCCTTCCTTGCTCAAAAAGTTTCCTTATGATGCCAACTGTGTGGTGATGTTCCCAAATTCATATCTAGCTCTTGTACAACAAGGAATTTCAAAGGTGTAGAAGGTTCAGTATTTTAAATTCATAGTGAACTTCTAGGAGAAGCTGAAGTGGTTCTAATGGAACTATATAGAGAATAAAATGGGTTAAAACCCAGTGAATTTATGATGCTACTGCTCTTGAAAAGTTTTATGTCATAGATGCTGTCACTGGAAATAAGGGAAAGGTAATAAGAGATAAATAAAAAGAAAAGGATGGAAAGATTTATTTTGTGGTAATTTTTCTGGCATACTACAGTCCTTTTTGTAACAAAGCTGGAGTTGGTAATTTATCTGGGCATTGGACAAGCGACTTTTTCTTAGTAGCAATTAAGCATGTAAGCATTTTAACAGAATAAAAGAAAATAGAAATGGGAAAGCTGGGGATAATTTGACAGGTTTTCATAATATGACCGCATAGATTATTCATTTTTTTTCCCCACTGTGAGAATTTAAGAATGTTTTTGTGTTGGGTTTGTTTTTTTTATGCTGGAAAAGTTAGAACAGTACTAGTTTACTGATATCTTTTTGCTTATAGTGTATTTTATATTTTTGGGGGAGTTAATGGGGGAAAAATGGCATATACCTTTGAAACAGTTATTAAGAAGAAATTGGGGAGTTAATTTGGTAATAATTTTATATTTGGAGAGAAGCAATATGTTTTACACTAATGTTCTAGTAGATGAAAAAGGAAAGACAATTGTAAGAGCCATCCAGAAATGAAATGGAATATTTATTGCTAAGGCATCTATTTGATTTGTTAGATTAAATTATATTTGAATATTCTAGTGAGATACTTTTCTATCCATGACACACAGAAATAAAAAAGAAAAGTTTCAAAAGCAAAGTATTTTCTTAATAACATCTGGTTTCAGAAGAGTTTGCCCTTATTATGTTAAAATAAATTAATTGCTTGCATGAATGTTTGAATTCCTTTCTGTGATCTAAGTAATTAAATGCTGTTAAATGGAATCCTGTTTCTTAAAATGACTTGACTTTCTTTCGAATTTTCTCATTAGCTACTATCTTACCATTAAATAATTGTGCAAGATCGTCATGGATTAAAAGCAGTGTATGAGATTTAAACCCATATTGTGTTGGAGTTTTGAGAATGCATGAACTATTGAGGTCCTTCAAAAGCTGGGACTGGATAAGGGAAGAAGGGCAGAAAAGAATGTGAATATTTGATTGAATATGACATTTTACTGTCAAGCTAAAATGATAGGATGGAGCTAATCAACCTGAAATGGACTAACAAGGGATCTTTATGTTTTGTTGATGGAGAGAAGGGCACTTGCACTACATCTATGGACAAGACAAAGAAAATGATCCTTGTCTTAACTAATAAATAGGTCGTGTTTACATCTACGTGGTCTACATCTACGCTATCTGTGATGCTCTTACTATCTCTTTTGGCACCAATGGCTCATAGTGTTGTCTGAACCTCTCTCTTGTCTTCTACTGGTGTGAGAGCCACTGAAAGCAGTACCACTGTATTGTGTGTAACTTACCACTGTAAGTGTCACCACCAGTTCAACACTTGAGTTATTCTCCATGCCTGTCATTCTCAGTACCGATTCCTCACTTCCAGGAACACTGTAGATCTATGATATAAAGTCATTTTCTTGAGTGCCTGTGTGCTAAGCTGAATGTGCCTCTTTTAGTAAATGAAGCTGCTCATGCTTGAAAGGCAAATTGGAGCTGTCATCTCTGTGTTTACCCTCACTATCTGCTGGGTTACTCGATTCCTGATCTGCCTTGTCAGGGCAAAGCTATTCCTGCTGTAATAGCTTGGCACCAACGGTCCTGGTTATTTTGTCGCACAAGAAGAGGAAAGAGAGTAGATTTATCTCACTCTAAAAAGTTGGCCCAATCTTTCAGTCCCTTGAGGCTTCCTTGTCTTTCTGGAGATTGTCTTCAAGTGATTTGTATTTCTCTTTATACCAGAGTAGACAGCAGGCCAGGGTGTCAACAGTTTTAGACTCCATTTAATAAGCAGATGAAATAGTCGATTCCTCAGAGTAAAAGCAGAGAAAGCCCTCAGTGATACTTTGCTGGACTACCCTCCAAGCCTCAGACAACCTGCAGTTCAGGGACTTCAGGTCAATCTATTAGGGGTTGTTTGTTTTTTTTGGTGGGGTTTTTTCCCTTCCTTTCCCTTTTATCGATGTATTGAGTTAATTTATGAGCTGATTTAAACTTCTAGCATCTGCAGTACCGTATGACAAGGAGTTCCAAACCCTTTGCGGATAACATGTTGGGGTTTTTGACACTTTGCTTCTTGCTTTTTTTCATTGAAAAAGACAAAAGCAAAAGATTGTTTCACTTTATCCATGATACTTCAGGTTTTGTTGGCTGTGTTGTATTCCCCCTCAGTCTTGTCTTCTACATAATGAAGATTTTAAATCTATTTAGTTGTTTCTTGAAGTCCTTGATAGTCCTTGTTGCCACTGTGTATTTCTCAGTTCTGCGACATTCTTTGTGGAAAAGTGGTGGCCAAATGGTATTCATGATATGGATTTATAATTGCATAATGGTGTTTTTTGGTTTGTTCTCTTTCTCTTTCAGAATAATTCCTCATTTTATTTTTGATTGCTACTCTGTGTTAGGCTGGCATTTACATAAAGCTATTATAATTCACAGATTGCATTCCGGGGTATTAATAACCAATTTCAGAATCTGTTGTTAGGTGTGTAATCAGGTTCCTGGTCCTTTTCCCTGTTTTTTATCACTTTACATTTATCGAAGTTAAATTTCATCTATCTTTTTCGTAGTTATTTTATGAACTTCAAAGCAATTCTGCTCTATGGTTCTTGTTTGGTTGGAAGGAAGGAAAAAGGGAGAAAGAGCTATATGATCAGGTTATATGGGTTTGCATTCTACACTTCAGTAGATGTTGTGTTCAGTCCTGAGAACAGTTAATTTATTGTAAGTAACTAAGTTTCTCAGAAACACAAGATGAGGGGGAAAGGACATGAAAGTAAAAAGAATAATAAAACTGGCTATCTATAGTTTGTTTGAATTCTAAGACTATGGTGGATCAGGGAGGCAGCATGAGGCACAGAAGAAAGTCTGGAACCTGGAGCATTACCAGAAACTTGATGCTTTCTTCAGAAGTAATGAATAGACACCCAAGATGATGTGTTATAGCAGTGTTGGAACTGGACTTTTTCAGGCTATCAAAGACATAGTAAAATGTGCTGCTACCCAACAAGCCTCGACAAAGTGCTAGACCTGAAAGCAAGACCAAAGGAAAAGATCTACCCTGGAAGGACACAGTAGAAAGGAGATACAGTTGTTCAGAAATTCCTTTCATTTTGGTTCTCTCTTTCTGAATTTTCTTTGTTGTAATGGCCAAGCTGTGTTCTAATAAAATCTAGTGTTATTAATTCAAAGCCCCTGTAGTATTTTTGGTTCGATTAATTGAAAGAAAAGCTACAAGTAGATCCAGCTCAAAGTAGTGGTTGATGTAGGGCCTAATTACAGTCCCAGTGAAGAGTCGGAGAAGTTCTCTCAATCTCTTGGCAACTGCAGATGTAGTCTAGACTAGCCACTGATTTTCTTGGAACTGTCTTGTGTTCGCTTGCAGCCATGCCATAAACAGCTAATTTAAAAAAAAAAGAAAAAGCTTTTTTTCTAAAGATTTCTAGAAGTGACTGTAGATGTTCCAGCTAGTATAGGTAACGTGTCCATAGGTATGACAATTGACTGACAAAAACTAGAATTTGGTTTGCCACCATGGTGTGGTTTGGTGGGTGTTTGGGTTTTGTGGTTTTTTTTTTTTTCCCTCCGTATTTCAGGTTTTGGTTAATAACACAAGTCTAAGGAAATTATTTATATCATATTCAAAAATATGATTTTTCCCCTTTGAAAAAGCACAATATTATTGAAGGGCCATTTATGTTCTGCAGGTGTTACAGGTATTGTTGGCTTGGACTCCAAATTAATGCGAAGAGGACCACACAATTACATCTCAGACAAAAAGGGATGAATAAGTCATGGAATGTATGAACAGGGAAATAATAGAAGTAGTAAACTCTCCTTTGTCCTTGGAATGGTTATTCCCTTCTACAGTACAGTTCCTTCATGGTTGAGGTGGGGAAAAAGATGTTTAGCTATGAATACTACCCAGAAAGCAAAAAATACAGACTGATGATAATACATCAGATACATTGCAAACCAGAGTATTAATAGAATTGCTGAGCAGACTAGAAGCAGCCACATCTAGTCTGCTCTCAGATGTTAGAAAGCTGGAGCTGCACTGGTAAGAATTATTTTTAAAACAATAGTGTGCCACAGTGGAATTATGTGAAGACAAATAGGGAGTTTAAAGAGCGGGATGTAAGCGTGTAGTAAAAACCAATTGAAGAACAACAAAATAGCCACAAGGGACAAGCTTACAGTGCTTTGTACATGGCAGCAGGACAAGTGACAGGATGCTATGGATTAGCAAGAGCAGGAGAATTACCTATCGACTAGATACTTCAATGCAGCACACAAACCCCAAAATTACTCGGGCTTAAAGAATGAACATACCATGAAGAGAGGCAAATGGTGGCATTGGATTTGTTCCATGCCTGTGCAATAAAGAGAAATAATGATGACACTTGCTGCCCTTCAGATTATCTTCATTTTCCTCAATTCTACCGCGAGGACCCTAGTCAAACCCAAGATCGTTCATGCATCATTGTGGTGGTTGGCAACATACACTGGAGTTAGACATGGATGCGAGCCACACGAAATGGACTTGCTGTCTTGAAAGCTGGTTGGTGGTGTGTTTTTTCTTTTTTAATAGTGATATATAAAGGAGGACACTTTAAAACAGTGGTATGGTTAGGAAATTAGCTACAATGACAGTAACTTTTTATCCTGCTGCTCTGTATGTATAATGTAAATATCAGCGGTCGCTCGGTTATTCTTCCATCTCTTGCTTCTGTAAGTAATCCCTTCAGCTAAAGGTGAAGAAACATTGCTTAAAACAAACCAACCCCAACATGTTCACTCTTCACATCAAATAATTGTCTGTATTTTATGGGGAGTTTTAAAGAAATAGTGGATTGTACCAGGCAGTGCCAGTGCCTTTCCAGCCATATGAGTTATGTTGCCATGGAGCATAAATCTCTAGATGTCACTGGCCTGTCTCACCCATACTAACACATTTGTAATTAGTGGGAACTCTTAAATCTACATGCTTCTTATCTTCATGGAAAGTAGTGTTGTAGATTGTATACAGTGTTCACTACTAGAGTTCAAGGGTTCTGGAATTCCGTTCGATAAAAGCTGAGTTTAGTTCTTGCATGTGGATCGGCTTCTCTGGAAACCTGGTTGTTTGCTGGGTACCATAAAATGACCTTCAAGCCAGGTGCCATCCTTTGGTTTTGTTTTGTAAAGTTTTTTTTTTTTTCTTATTTCTTGCGATGCATTTGAGGTTAACAAGCAAGATTTGCCAGGTGCAATGCAGTAATAGTTTTATATTTTGGTTAAAACCAAGCATTGCCGCTACAAAACTCGAAGCAGTGCGTTTTCATACACGGGCAGAGTGGCATGCTGGAAGGAAGAGGTGTGATTAGTGTAATCACCTGCATAACATGCACCGTATCTTTTAACGAAGTCAGTCCTGTTTCAAAGTAATCCTTACCTCTGAGGCAGTGAAGTTCAGACTTTAAAATAAGCAGTGACGGAAAATCCATCTCAGGTCCTTGTAAATTGCTTCCCGTAAATATTTTCCCTGCTTAAAAATATTTTAAAAGCTCTTTGTTTCTATTAAGAACTTGTTTAATTTCAGCTTTCACTCACTGGATCTCAGTATAGCTTGGCCTGGACTGAGGTGTCTGCTACAATGATTTTAATTTTTTTTTAAATGATATCTAAAGTTCTCTTAATTACAAATTTATGATGCCAACAGTAATTTTGTAACCCCTGTGTAATTCTTTGCTAGCAGATTCAAGTGCCTGCTTTTCACATTGTTTCATGAGAGATTGATGTTGGATTGACAGCCTTACTCTGAAGTTGTTCCATCTTTGAATTTTAAACAAAGGCACAAGGGTGGGTTTTTTTCTAATCTTCTGGACTGTCTTCAGTACTCCATGTTTTGAAGAAAAATCAAGATTAGTCCAGCAGTATAATAGGTTAAAGAGAGAGGACGGGTGTTACAAGCTCTGGTCTCTCGCTTTACATGAGATTTTTCCAAAATTTTGTGTAGGTTTTCAGAAAAACAGCCACTTTTTCCTGTTTTGATTAAGCATGTCATTTGCACTCTTATTGCTTTGGATATCATCTTTTGCATTAGGAATTGTATGTACTCTCTGTCTACGTTGCTTATTTCCTTTTGAGTAAAGGGCTGTTCTGAATAGGAAGCACAGACCTTTATTATCTTTAGTTAAATTAATTATAATGGTGATGTGATTCTTATGCCATGTTGTATTTCAGTATTTCCAGACTGACAAAACTACAGCAAAATCTGTGAGCACACAGCTGGGGAAGATAAAAGTTTTTTGACATCATCATGGATGGCTATTTACGCATTGTGCTTTATTTAAAACATCCATCAGCATAAGAATAACATCAGGGAAAGTTTCAGTAATAAGATCAAGCGGAATTAAACAATGTAATTCTTATTCTTTAAATGTATTGCCATCATTACAGATTTTTACTTTGTCCTTCTTTTTTTTTTTTTTTTTTCCTTTTTTGCATTAGTGGAACAGTGATAAATAATTATGGGATCATACCTAGAGTCATAGAATAGTTTGAGNGGGCCTCAGCACCCTCCCAGGGAAGGATTGCTGCCTCCCAGCTCAGCTCCAGCTCCCCTCCTGCAGCTTCAGGACATTCCCATTGATCTGTCCTTCCCTGCCCTGGAACCAACCTCTCTCCAGCTTTCCTGTGGGCCCCTTTAGGTACTGGAAGGCCTCAGTTAGGTCTCCTTGGAGCCTTCTCTTCTCCAGGCTGAACAAGCCAACTCTCTCTGTCTGATTTAATGAACACAAAGTTAGATGATACATTTCCCTAAGATTTTTAGGAATTTCTCAGAGGCAACTGATGAACAGATTGCCAAATGCAGATACCAGCAACAAGGCAACGTGTGCGTCTAGAAGTTGGTGGGAACGTTCTGAAAGATTATTATTGACCCTTAGTATTAATTGCTGAAGGAAAATGTCAACTGTGCTCCCCCAGGGCTTTGTTTGAAAACAATCCTGTTTAATGTGTTGATTATGGAGTTGGAAACAGCTCCTTCCTTCTCCGTAGTATGGAAGCTTGTAGACGTTACAAGGACACGTGGAGATGGTTGTCATCCAGTATGTCACTGTGAAATTGTACAAGCTTTGGACTGTTTGTATATGTGGTTCAGATAACTAAAAGATTCTGTTTAGTGCAGGAAAATGGTTTTTCATCTGTAGGAACGAGAACAAAAACCTCTTAATTAAAATAATTAAATAATTAAAATAATTAAGAGTTAGATAATTAAAGTTTAATGAAGGGGAAAGACACATAGAGATGATACTACCAGTATTCCTATTGTAGTGAAACCAGCAGGGAAATAGTCTCCTTAAAAAGACAGCCAAATCAAAAAAAGCACAAAAAAACCCTAAAGCTTTGACTCTCCGTAGGAAAAAAAAAAAAAAGTGAATTGTTTCATTTGAAGGTAGCAACAGTTGATCTTGTGGAATAAAGAGTTCGCTTTCAGAGAAATGAACAAAAGCTGCAGGGAGATACAGAGGTAAGGTTAATTGTAGTTTCCAAGTACGAGGAACTGTAAATAGGATACTTGCAGTGACAGAATGACCCCTACATGCCGAAGGAGAAGCTTGCAAAGTCATGGTTAGAGCCAAGTTCAAGAGAATTTATTTATTTATGTATTTATTTATTTATTAAGCAATGTTGGAATTTGATGTACAAATTGTGTGTTACAATGGGAGCAAACATTGGTCAATTTAAACCAAAGTTGCTTAATGCTTCTCTGCCCCTGTAAAATGTAAGCTGGTATTGGGAATGCCAATTTAATACAGTGAATAAAAATAACAGGAGGTTATTTAGTGAAGATTTAGTGAATAGGAGTTTATTTTTTTTTTCTGCAACCCATGAGATTAATGTTTTCCTAAGAAGGAACAGAACTTGAAAAAAGTTGTAAAAAAATTATGGTTTTATTACTAAAAAGGAGGGCTGTTTATATAAGTTGGTCATTTCTACAGTAATCTAAATGTCTTACACAGATGTTGCTTTGCTATATGTAGAAATTTGCTTGCATTTGAGGGGAAATATGATAGAGAGAATGCAGAACATAAGATCTGCACCTGATTTAAAATAATTTAGTTTTCCTGGGCTTGGAATATGACCCTATGTGAACCAGCAGCAGTGACCTCAGAGGCTTTGATCACATCCAGAACTCTGTGAGAAGACTTTTATTAGGAAGCACTGAAGAGCTGTGTGAATACAGAATGATTTGTGGAAAAATCTTCGGTTGTACAGAAGTGACTTGGCAATCTTTTGCTGCAGCTTGGGCTCCCTTTTAGTATAGGTTCCTTAAAATCTTCAGTTTCACTAAGCGTTTTAAGAAACTCCCCTTCTTTGACAGTTAAAGTTATTTAGTGGACAAAAGCATGTTCTTAGGAACAATGCTAGGTAAATTATTGCAATTATTAAGAGGTATGAGGAGAGACTGAAGGCCCTTGGCTTGTTCAACCTGGACAAGACGAGGCTGAGGGCAGAGCTCATGGTGGCCTGCAGCTTCCTCCCGAGGGGGAGCGAAGGGGCAGGCACTGATCTCCTCCCTCTGGTGCCCAGTGATAGAACCCCAGGGAATGGCATGGAGCTGCCACGGGAGGGTTAGGGTGGGGATCAGGACAAGGCTCTTCGCCCAGAGGGTGGTGGGGCCCTGGAACAGGCTCCCCAGGGCAGTGGTCATAGCACCGAGCTTGGCTGACCTCAAGCAGCATCTGGACAGTGCTCTCAGTCGTCTGCTCTGGTGCGGCTGGTCCTGTGTGGGGCCAGGAGTTGGACTGATGGTCCTTAGGGGTCCTTCGAACTTGGGATATTCTATGATTCTATGAATATAGGAATTTTTTGTATGGCTGTTTAAAACAGCTATCAAGTATTTTAATTGCTTACTCATCTTGGAGTAAATTACCTTTCACATCAAGCAATTCTACTGTTAACATTTGTTAGAGCAAACAAATGTGAATCTCCCCCTGTTTTTTGTCCTTCCTACTGATTGTTCTCCCGATATAGAATCATAGAATCATTAAGGTTGGAAGACACCTTGAGGATCATTTAGTCCAACTGCCCCCCCTACCGCCTATTACCCACTAAACCATGTCCCTNCATCAAGCCTTTCTTTAAACACACCCAGGGACGGTGACTCCACCCCCTCCCTGGCCAACCCGTTCCAATGCCCGACCACCCTTTCCCAGAAGAAATTTCTCCTCATCTCCAACCTGAACCTCCCCTGGTGCAACTTGCAGCCATTCCCCCTTGTCCTATCACTAGTTATCTGTGAGAAGAGGCTGACTCCCAGATCACCACAACTTGCTTTCAGGTAGTTGCAGAGGATAATAAGGTCTGCCCTGAGCCTCCTCTTCTCCACACTAAAGAAGCCCAGTTCCCTCAGCCACTCCTCATAAGACCTGTGCTCCAGCCCCTTCACCAGTTTCGTTGCCCTTCTCTGGACCTGCTCTAAGGCCTTGATGTCTCTCCTGTGGTGAGAGGCCCAAAAGTGGACACAGTACTCGAGGTGTGGCCTCACCAGGGCTGAGTACAGGGGGACAATCACCTCCCTGCTTCTGCTGGCCACACTATTCCTGATACAAATATCATATCATCAGGTTACTCATGGAAAACCAATCATTAGACTTCTAGGTGTTTTAAGAATTGGGCATTATATCTAACATCCTCCTACAGTGAGGATCTCCTGTGTCCTAAACTCCACCTTGGAGCTGAATTCACAGTCCAGCTTCTTGTCCTGGTGTCCATAGGTTTTTCTCAGATTCATATCACAGTTTGGCTAAACCTTCTGAAATGTCCCCCTGAGGGACTGGGTGCAGCTTAAAGGTGTGCTGAACCAAATGGGATGTACAACCACTGTCACATCATGGTACCATGTTCCTCAGGGCCATCATCTCAGCAATGCTGATGTGAGACCCCGTAGCTGTAAATGTGTGAGCCTTCAAAGTAGAATTATTTTCCTAAGCCGTATAGTAGATAAAGGCAGTTTGGACTTTGCACAGAGCTAGGCTTTGCACAGAATTTTGAAGCATATTATCACTGTTTTTAGTTAAAGTAGGAGAGGAAGCAGGTCCTGTGAGTGGGTGTAAGTGCAACCTTTCTGTTACGCTGACCCTTACACTGCAGTTTGCACCTTCCCTCCGAGTTCTTCGTGGCCTTTTTGATTTCTGAAGGCAATTTTCCCTCCTGGCTCAGTCGGATCTTGACGTAGGCAGTTGTCTCCAAGACTGAGCTGGTTAATGTGACTGAAAAGTGTGAATGACTCAAGCATTGCCTTTTTATAGCTTTCCTGTTTCTGTGTCAGGGCACTCCATGGTCACCTCCCTGCTGGCTTTGTTACCAAGGTAATCCTCCTCTCCTCAAGGCCCTTTTCCTCCTTAATGGTTTATTGGCTAGAATTCTGGGTTTGTATAATGGGCTGCTTCCATTTAAGAACTTTGTTTTGTGAAGGCCAGACCAGAATCTCAACCCAACATGGGGGTGGAGGGTTAGGAGAAGGAGCAAGGGCTGTGAATCCAAAAGGAAATTGAGAGCTTAGAAAAGCTCAACTTGAAAATTCTCTGCGTGGTTAAGCTAGGGAGTGGAACTTAAAGGTTTATTTTGACTTCTTTATATCTGTGTAAGTTTTAGAAAAGACGAGAGAAGAGTCAATTTGATGAAGCAAAATAAACATGCATGTCAAAATGTTGTTGTTCAAACATGCGGAGACAGCTGTTCCTCCAGTCTGATCTGCTGGAGGCCGGACTGGGCTGTCACTGACTAATGATAGGTGCTTTTATCTGTAGAAAGGGATGTTCTCTATTCCCTTTCCTATTGCTTTTACTCCTCATTGTTAGTCTCTGTCCTCTTAGCATTTTCCTTTTATTTCCTTTCCTTGCAATTGTGACGCACTCAGTCTTCTCTGTGTCTTTCTGCCTCTACTTGTATTGTATTAGTAGAGACAGAGAATGGGCAAATGTATTGAGAATTGTGTTGGTAGCCAGGCTCCCTTGAATATCAGACCTCCTGCAGCTGCACTTTACGCTGCTCAGGTCAACCTCCGTCTGCATCGCTCAATACAGCAGATAGACGTAAGGTAAGAGGAGAATCTCAGCTGTATATACCGCCAGGTATCGCTGCAGTCCTCTGCCAGCCAGATCAGCCGAGAGGTGGGGTTTCTAGGACCGGGCACATTGGTAGCATTTCTAATGTCCGAGCTAGTTTATCCTCCAGCTTACCCTGCGCCTGTAGTAGGTGTTTCAGAGCCAGCATGCATCTCTCTAATGTCACGCTGTTATACTCCGTAGGCACACTCAAGGATATACCTATATAGTATTTAGATTTCCAGCTCCCAATGAAACACGCAAACATGTCTGTGAAGTCAGTCAGAATTTTTCTGTGTCTATCTCGAGAGATTGGGTATCCTGCTCTAAGGAATTCCACATTCTTCACGTAAGCCTGGCTCTGCGTAGAGAGGTGTTTGTTTTGACATGGTTCTCAGACTAAGGATGCAAACCAAGAAAGCACAGATGGTCTTTCGTTCAGTTTCTCAGTCGTCTCAGACTAGTTTGTGGCCGTGCTGCCGCTGAAAAGTCAGTCCTGTCCTGCCCTTCACCTCTGGTTGGACTAGATGATCCTTGAGGTCACTTCCAACCTTAATGATTCTATTCTATTCTGTTCTGTTCTGTTCTATTCTATTTGGAGCTCCTTACCGGTGCTGTCGCTCACATAGCTCTGTGGTCAGGCAGGGAACTGAACACTCATTTTTCTTTTGTTGGATTAGTTAGTGTTCAACCAGGTGGTGTTCCTGGTCAAGTGCAAAGGATAGAAACGTGCAGAAAGAGCTGAACTGGCCTCTCAGCTGTGCAGCAGTAGGTCGGTTTAAAGCATGTGTGGAAGTGCCCCATTAGTCTGGACGTGTGGACGGAAAGCCAAGATGGTAATTGATGTGGAAGAATTATTTGTAAAGTATACTTTTTTTAATAGTCCATATAATTCTCTTGAAGTATTAGGGCCATTATAAATTTAATATTTAGAAATGAGGGCTAAATTATTATTATTTTGACTTTTGCCTCATCTTACTGTCTTGCTACCTTGCAGGACATCTCTTTTTCCTCACCTATGAAGACCATTTTTTGCCCTCCAGTAGCAAACACACTGTTGGAAGTACAGTGCTGTCAGTATTGCCAATCTAGTATTGCCACCAGATTAATCCTGCAGATTTGCTATGAATCATCAAGAATGGTGGGGTTTTTTCTTTATTCAGTGTGAAATGTTTTAGCATCTGTCTGTCATGTCTGCAGTGTTCTGCATTGCAGATGTGAACTGGACTAACAACTGGAGGCCTATTTTTGGCTGGCAGTGCTTATGTTTCTAAAAAATTTTCAGTTTGCTTCAGCAAACATTGGTTTTTCTCATGTAACAGTAAAAATATTTTAACTCTACGTTTAAATTGCAGCAGAGAAATGAGATGCAGTCACTTGTGAGCAGTTCGTGGGCCATCAGAATCTATGTTTGTGTAAGTCTCAAGGAAAGAGGGACTGTTGTGGAAGGAAAAAATGTTACAGTGTGATAGATGAACAAGTAATTTCATGTGCAGAATATTTTGGTTTTGTAGATGGTTCCAAACAGTAAAACTCTGCTGTGTGGAAAGATTGGTTGTAAGGGTAGTTGTGGGGTGAGACTTTTGGTGATTGCTATGTTAATGAAGAATTCCAGTGATGTAGTTAGATTTTGGCTGTAATATCGGAATCCATTTTAATGAATTGTTGACTAAAGTAAATACTTATTTTCTTTACAGATAGGTTTGAAGACAGTTTGCCTAGACACATGTTCCCCCTGAACAATAGTTACCAGACTACTGTTTGTAGAGGCATTTCTGTTTTGCTATATTTAGGAAAAGCTAAAAACTTAAAACAAGAGATGGACATAGTTTGGCACATTCTAGGAAGAAAAAATACAGTTAGGCAATAGAATTCATTAAATACGCTCTTGGAAAAATGTGGAGTTAGTTTCAGGATTAGGACGACAATCATCTATATACTTCTTTAAAGTGTCATTGAGCGCTATTTACTTATTTTCCTTATTTTGCAATATCATATTTCAAATTCAGACTTCATCTTGCATTGCCAGTTGGTAATATATGTGAACAGCAGAGAATAAGTTTCACTGAAACTTTCTGCTGAAAATATATTAACTCTGCAATCATAAAAACAACATGCGAATTTTAATTCAGTGAGATTTACCCCGAAGGACAATTAGAACGTGTTTCTAAATTACCAAGGTTGGAATTCAGATGACAAACCTAACTTCACATTTTGAAGAAAGAATGGATTTTTGTCCCAAGTATGTTGCTGACTAATTAAAAAATGATAAAGAAGTTGGAAACTGCGGGGAAAAGCAAAAAACCACCCCAAACTTTGCTTAGACGTAGTGGATATCAGTCTAGTCTAGAAGGTAATTGGAAAGGAGATCCCTTTTGCTTGTGGCTACTACTGCTTTCTTGTCTCTATTATAATATACTTTTATGTTTGTATGAAAAAAGTAATGGGATGCCATTATTCGCTGCTCACATGGGTTCTCTTCCTCACTGGTACTGCACAACCACAAGCCATGTGTAAGCTATGAAGCAATTTATGTTTTCAGTGAAGTACTTAAAGCTATTTGTTTTGGGGAATAGCGGGTCAAATAGTCGTAAGATACGGTTAGCATCCTTTCCTTTCTCCACCCAGCAGTCCCCGTTCACCTGTTCATTCCAGGAAGATTGTTGTAGAAAGGGCAAGGAAGAAATATTCTGTTTTTTTCATATACCTACAGGTATGTATGGGCAGGTAACATCTTTTTAGTCTTTTGTCATTTAAAATTGCTGTTGTGACAGCAGCTGGAGAAATGTTGAGGGAAATGCCCTAATTTGACTTTTTAATTTTAGTTGTTTGCTTCTGTGGGATAGGTTTTACTGCGAATGGAAAACTTTCTTATAGGTTTTTAATGAGACTTTTTCTTGTATGTATCTTTTTTAAAGTTGAAAGCATTACTCACCCTTTTATATTGAATTTTGAAGGGTATATTTTTCTGCTTTTTAGCGAAGGTTGAAACTGAGGCAGTATTCTGACTGAAACAACTGATCATCCAGGTTATCTTTTGTGTCACCTGTATGATTGCCATCCACTGAAATTAGTTTGCTTTTGTAGGCTTTGGACTACGTTAAAGCTTTGAATATATTTTTGTATAATGAGAGATGGGTGTTTGAGTACCCATGTTAATAGTGAGGAAATGCATGCTTATTAAAAAGGAAGGAATTGTATTTGACACATTTTAAAGTATTGTAACTCATAAATTATTGACTAGTATTATTGTCGTCTTAAAACTTTTTGAATACAGAGGCCAACTGGAGTAACAACCATCTTTATTTAAAAAAGAAACCGGTTCTGAAAGATGATTAAACGTTGTCTGTTAGAAAAATGAGAGTAGCTCCCACATTAACTATCTCTCCAGCAACTAGAAACTGTCTCATAGTTTTCTTTAGTCACGTGTATGGGTGCTTTCAGCATTGTCAAACATGAAGGCTAACATGTTCTTGGGGTAAGAGCAGAAACTGGATAATAGTAATTTTAGCACACACTGGATATTGTCCTATAATTCTGCTAACAAATGATTGCAAATGAGAGGAGACTGAGGGCTGGTTTCATATACGATTTCTAAGTACATTGATTAGGAAGTTCTGATACACTTCTCTTTTTAGCAAGTATTTTGTCTGCTAGTAATACAGTGACACTCTTTTGCAGACTGTGAATGAATTTTGCATAGACTTACTAGCCTGTTAACTTGGGGGGACAGCAATTAGTCGAGACATTCTCCTGAATAAAGCAGTAGAACTTATTTTGTATATACCAGATCATGTTGCCAAGTTCTCAATACGTACCTATTGAATTAAACTTTACAAAATGGACTGTTATTCAAGGAGCAATAGCTGAACTTCCTTTGATTTTAATTTTTTTTCAATTAATTGTTTGATTGCTTTTTTAAATATTACTGGAATTAGCTTGTCAGTTAAACATAACTTTCTTGGAGAAGACATTTTTAAATATTTGGGATGTTATATGCAGAAAGCTTGATTCGGATCTCACGTATGCAATGCAGAATATGATATTGTTGTTTTGCCTTTCCCTGCTAGAGTTCTCATGGTGTTCTAGGTATATGGGACTTATATTTTTTTATTTTAAAATAAAGGGAAATATTTTAACTAGAATTATTTTAAATAAACTTTTTTCATTTTTTTTTTTTTTAATGGACAAGCTGGTTTACATGTGGCATTGCTTGTCAACAAATACTTATATCACTTTCCAGTTCTATGAGGTGCATTGTATGTCTCTTACAACCTGATAGCTGGATTTTTCTCTATATGGAATGTCAAAAAGGAATTCAAATCTCTTGAAAATATCATGATAAACCTGAAATGGCAAATAAAACGACAGAACTTGCTGTTGCCTTTGTTTGAGGCTTTGTTTAAGCTTTTAAACCTAAGATGGTCTGGAGAATCCTTTTATTTTTTCAAATGAGTAGTACCATTTTTGGTGCAAAATTATGAAATCCTGAATACTGTGGGGAGGTTTTACTTAAAAAAATTGAACAAGCTTGTTGAATTTGTTGTATTCCATGTGTTGGTGGGTTGGCCTTGGCTCGCTGCCAGGTGTCCATGAAGCCGCTCTCTCATTCCTCCTTCTTAGTAGGACAGGGGGAAAAGACAGAATGAAAAACTCATGGGTGGGGATAAAGACAGGGAGATCACTTACCGATTACTGTCATGGGCAAAACAGCCTTCAGTTAGGGAAAATAAATTTAGTTTGTTGCTAATTAAAATAGAGTTGGAACAAGAGAATAAAACCAGAAAATCTTCCCCCACCTTCACTTTTTTCCCAGTCTCGACTTCACTCATTGACTCCTGAGTCTTCTACCTCCTTGCTTTTCCTGCCCAGTGCAGGGAGAACAGGGAATGGGCACTGCAGTCAGTTCATAGCGCTTCATTTCTGCTGCTCCTTCCTCACACTTTGCCCCAGCTCCAGTGTGGGTCCTCTCTGTGGGCTGCAGTCCTTCAGGATAAACCTGTCCTGCTTGCACTTTCCACAGGATGCGCTGCCTTAAGGGCATATCCATGGGTCCTCCATGACCTTCAGTAATATCTGGTTCAGTGTGGTCCTTCATAGACTGTAGGAAAATACCTGCTTCACCATGGTCTTCTCCACGGGCTGCAGGGGAATCTCTGCTCCGGCACCTGGAGCACCTCCTTGCCCTTATTCTCTGTCCTTGGGGTTTGCAGGGTTGTTTATCACGTTTTGTCTCACTAATCACACTGCTGGGCAGCGTTTTGTCCTTTCTTAAATGTGTTTTTCCAGAGGTCTCACCAACACTGCCGATGGGCTCGGCAGTGTCCTGTGGTGGGGCCGTGCTATGTCCAGCATGGGACAGCCCCTGGCCTCTCCTCACAGAGCCCACCTTGCCTACCAAAACCTTGTCATGTACACCCAATACAGCATGTATTGGAGGAAAAAAAAATCTGAATATAAATGTTTAAGCACTCAGCAGATGTTGCAGTGGTGCACCTGGGAGTTCTCAGGAACAGACAAACACTAGCAAGATTATGGAGGAGTGTTTTATATGTGAACGGGAATGGCATATATGCTTACTCTCTAAATACATTATACTCAGTATTTGGACATTATGCTAATAATTTTAATGGATGTTGTGTAATTTTGTCTGTTCTAGGGAGTATGACTTCTGCAACGTCACCTATCATTTTGAAATGGGACCCCAAAAGTTTGGAAATCAGGACTCTCACAGTAGAGAGGCTATTGGAGCCACTCGTTACCCAGGCAAGTATCTTCGATTTGTTTTGCTTCTTCCTTTAGCCTGGTGCTATATTTACGCATATAACATAATTATCTTAATAATCTTTGATAATAAAGACTTGCACGGTTTTTGTTCGTGATCTCTAGTGGAAAGCTCTGTTCAAACATGTTTAGACATTTTCACTCTGAATAATTTATAGTCTCAAAGTATGAGCGAGAATACAGTAGCAACAACTATTTACCTTTTATCTTTTAAAAACATTTTAGAAATTTATGAAACAGGCAATTTAAGACAGGGGATTGACTGAGTACATACTCGTGGCTTGTTACTATACCATGGAAGACAAGTCCAAGTTAAAAACAAACACAATGAACCAAATTAAAGAAACTATTAAAACCTGTTGCATTTCATGTGGCCATTGACTAGGCATATATGCTCAACCAGTTATCTTTCGGCTGAGTAAAACTCGCTAATAAAGGCTAAAACATTTGTCCAGTGGTCTCAAAAGAGCAAGATGACAGTGATGCTAGGTAACACATATAATGCATATATTGATGTTTTCCAGCCTTTAATCAGGTAGAATGGTTTCTTTACAGTCAGAGAAAATGTTTGTATATCTGTGCACATCACGTTTCCTGTGTCTGTACAAATTTACGTGTGCTGCGAGTGCCTGGACGGGGGCAGGAGCTGTGTGGTCCAGAGAAATATGGCAGTAGACATCAAACTTCTGTCACTGACAGTGCAATTTGCTGGGTCCGTGGCCTGGTGCCTTTCTCTTTTGGAGTTGCCATGAATAATGGGAAGCTGGTTACATAATTCTGTTCTAGTAAGCTTCAAGATGGGTAGCGCCATTATGTAAAACACACACGAGTAATTTTTCTTCTAGGAATGCTCGTCATATTAAGAATGAATGCCACCTAACCCCATCTGTCCATCCACCTGTTGCTAACAGTTTTCTTATGGACATTGTGTATCTTTAGGCTGGTCTGCTGGATAGAAATGTAGACCTTCTTTTGAGTCTGAGACTAGACTTGATGTTTTGGTTTTCAGAATAAAACTGAGCTAAAATATAAATTGCTACTTCTTTAATTCCCCCAAAATGATGTCTCACTTTGGTTTCTGTGCTCCTTAGACTGAGCCACTTTCCAAAGATATTACACCCATTCTTCTTTCTTTGTTTTTGAAAAAAAAACCCACGTTATCTTTCTACAAATTATTCTGGACATGAACGTCTCTACTAATGTACACAACTTTACAGACTCAAAGGCAGAGAATATATGTTTCCTTTCCACTAGTTGTTGATAACATGGTAATTGACTTTCATTTTAAATCTTGATAATTTTGTTGTTAATATGGAACACAGACTAAAATCCTGAATTCATTTTGATACCAACTGAAAATGAGGTTATGAGCTCTCTGTTATTCTGATCCTGGTGCTGGCTTAGTAAGCGAAGCTGCTGTGAACCAGTATCTATTGTGAAAACAAATTACTGAGTCTTCTGTGAGTGAATTTCCTGTTTTCCTTTCACTCTGCTTTATTTTCCAACACCTTGCCCTAAAAGGAAAATACATCAGCCAAGAAGTGAAAATACATTTGTAGTTCTGTAGTTTCTCAAGTTGCTTAACTTCTTGTTTAGCTAGATTTATGTTTGGTAGCACACCTCAACAACTGTAAATAAAAAAAATTACAAGTTGAATTACAGGGTATGGATTTCTTCAGTGGTGGAAACTAAGGTGCCCAAGATCCTTACCTTTGTATTTTAGCAATATGTCAGGAAGACTAGAGAAAACGAAGTGCCGTCAAGAGGGGCATGAGAAATGTTTAGCTGTTGTTTTATTCAACATTTGTGAATATTTCTGTTCTGGTTTCTTCATTTCATAGGTTTGTAGATAGTACGGACTTATAAAACATGAACATGTAATTTAATGTCTTATATTAGAGATGTAAGTAGTTTTACTTATTTTTTCTGTACTTTGAATCCAATAAAGTATATTTGACTAATGCATGTGTTTGTGAGCCACACAAACATAATCATGAAAGCTTCAAGGGATGAGAAATATGCTACCTTCGAACTGTGTTTATCTGTTGCATTTTTAGCTTAAGTTATTCAGCTGCTCTTTCTGTTTTTTTTCAGATAACTTAGCAGTCGTGCCAGGTTAAAGGCTTTTCTTTTTTCTGCTTGAAATTGCATATGCAGTCTGGTCAAGTCAAGAATAGTATCTCGTTTACCTCTGTTTGGGCTTAGATTGCTATCTGCCTAGGCAGTGACAACCCCTACAAGATACCATATATACATTCCACATGCAAAGATTTGGATCTGCTTAAAAAGTTTCAAAGCGCTTTCCTTCCTAAAGAAAACATCTCATTTGAAAGTTTATCTTGGCAAACAAATAAATACATAAATATTTAATCCCTATGCGGTTTGAACTCTGCAGCCCACTGTAGATTCATAAGAGCTGCTTAACACCGAAATCATAGAGATGTGACGTTCTTCCGTAAGTCATTATAAACAGGTCACTGGGTAGAGGAGAGTGATTTAATGGCCACAAAATGCAGCAGAACTGTGCTGTACAAGTTCCTGAGCAACATGAGCTGACTTTGACCAGGAGTTTGGAGTAGATGACATCTCTGAGTCCTGTACAACCAAAATTTGTCTGATTTTGGGATTTCTAGCACCACCAAAACAAATCCACGTTTCATTTTGGCATTCACACTTGAATATTTAGAATAACCTCTTGTTACTAAAGTGTGTAGGATTTTGGAGAATGCTTGAAAAACCATAAATGATTGTATATAGGTCATTGGGCTCTAAAAATGCTAATCAAGCCTTTTGTGTCTCTGTGTGTGGGGGGATTTAGGCTCTGAACTCAGTGTATACATAGGCACACAAGGAGCAGATTTTCAAATGGTGGCACATCCACCGATTTCTTCTGAAATTTTAGGGAGAAACAGAAATATTATGTGGGTTTACAAAAGAATACCTCAGCGAGTCCGGAATATGGTGCATTAAAACTGAATTTTAGACAAGCCCATTAGTGTTCTAGATGAGGTAATATGGATAACCTATGAATTGATTTAGAAGGAATTATAAGAGAGGAAGATTCTGTGAGCTGGAGGCAAAAAAAAAAAATCTCCATTAACTGATCATGAGAACGCATTAGAAATGAGAGAATTGCGTTTATTCTAGGAAGCCCTGAACTAGCAAACTAATTAAAACTTTCGCTGGCTGTCAGAGATGTAAGAGAATTGGAGCTTGCTGGGGTACCTGGTTTCCCAGTGCTTGTTGTCATGTTTAAAGCATCNCTAAAGAGTAACAGATGTGCCCAGCCACATGGTTTTTATCACATTAGTATTATCGAGAATTTGTAAGAAATGTGTGATTTATTAGAATTTCTGTTCTCAGCAATATTGAATTTAATAATTGGAATGCATTTCTCTGGCTTCAATGTTACAATTAGCTAAAAGTATAAGGTAATTGTATTTATTGATAGTTTTGTTTTCTGAGTTTATAATAGTGAATCTTTTTTTTAGTATAACTCTTACAATTTTTAATTCTATGAATTTTTTATAAGGAAATGTATAACTAAAGTATATCTTCAAGGGATGCTGCCTCTTATTCTCACCTTCATGCATACTAACCAAAAGGAGTTACAATTCTATTTGTCAGACTGTATATGGTTTTCATAAGAAAAAAATCATTAAATTTTTAAGAAGAGCTTAACTGCCATTATCTGATATTTTATATGTAGCTGGAAAATAACACTTGTGGAGGTTGTCTGTAAGGACTCACAGGATATTTTTTTGTTTCTGGTGTTTTTGCATAGTAATGAAATACAAATATGAATACAATTTATATATGTTAAGGAGAGGGGGGAAAAAAACCCAACCAACAAAACCCCAACCATAAACCAGCAACATTAACGCAGTTGATTTTTGGAGAAATACCCAAAATACTTGTGTGAATACGTAGATGAAAAGATGAAGGAGCTGTGTATAATTTTTGAGGGTAAGATCTGCTCTTTTGATGAGATTTCAGTTTTCTAGTGTCGACCTATGATTATTCTTGGTAGTTTTTCCTAGGTATTCTAAACAGCAGTGTGGCTGTTTCACAAACGCGTGTTTATTACCAGAGCCATGCAGCAGTTTTAGGATCTTTAAATTTTTGGACTATTATGTATTGTTTCAGAACTGTAACAATAACACAAATAACAGTGAGTGGTCCTGTTACAGATTTTTCATGAGGGATTATGTTTTCCTTCAGCATGACACATTTCTGTCCTTCTGCAGTTGCTGTGAAGAGACAGTTCTGAATTACACTACATGTTTTGTTTTGGGGTTTTCTTCCTTTCCCAGAGAATTTAAGATGCCCATTGTAGTAACCTAGAATGAAACAATAGTATGTTGTAAGGTAGACAAAAATCATAGAATAATTTTGCTTTTTTCTTGATGTATATAGTATCACTCATTAAAATTAAGTAACTTATAGCTAAAAAATAAACAAGTCATTACATAAAATTTCAAATAGTTGTACCCAGTGCAATTTGCTTAGAAAATCATAATAATTATGGCTGATGTTATACTTCATAATTTCTTCTCAAAGAAGTTGTGCCTAATATAATTGCTCGTGCAGTATATTTGGAAAATGGACTGATTTCTGTGTTGCTATGAGAAACATAAATGTATTCCCAACCATTCCAGTTAATCTAGTTATTACTTATTTGAACCCTAAATCTGGTGTTCTAACTAATCTCCATGGCAAATATTGATGATTATTGTCAAGGAGCAGTATCTGAATCACACCTACGCACGTACACACATGGCTTTCCTTTTGGAAGGTTTCTTAATGTGTGTGAATGCCTCAAATGATTTTGAGAAAAGTTGAGTAACTGGTAATGGAGCACTGTGTGTCTGATGCACGTGTTTCACTTTGTTAGTAATTGCACAGAATTTCTGAGCAATTTCTCTCTTTGATGGCTGGGTTCATCTGAAATGTCTTCAAGACAGACCTAAGGAAAAATCAATTATAAAGACTTATTTTTTGATCATTCCAGCAGCTTTCTAGTACCTAAAGGGGCCTACAAGAAAGCAGAAAAGGGACTATTTGCAAGGGCAAGGGGTGACAAGACAAGGGGAAGGGCCCTGAAGCTGCAGGAGGGGAGCTGGAGCTGAGCTGGGAGGCAGCAATCCTTCCCTGGGAGGGTGCTGAGGCCCTGGCACAGGGTGCCCTGAGAAGCTGTGGCTGCCCCTGGCTCCCTGGCAGTGCCCAAGGCCAGGTCGGATGGGGCTTTGGGCAGCCTGGGCTGGTGGGGGTGTCCGTGCCCATGGCAGGGGGTGGGACTAGATGGGCTTTGAGGTCCCTTCCAACCCAAACCAATCGATGATTCAGTGATTATTTTTTTTTATTATTTTTTTACTCGAACAGGACTGTTTTCCCAATCATGAAGTTACCTTCTGTTTCAGCTCTGTTTCTACTGGAATGATTGCAGATCTGTGGTTTTTCTGGGAGTGTGGGAGGTCAGTCTGCACGTTGGTCTTTGCTGGCACAGGCTAATTAGTGATGGGCACTCGTGTCAGGGAGTCAAAGCTGAATCCTGCCAGAAAATGAATTTGAAATTTTTGTTTTCTGACTGAAACTGAATTTTAAACGTTGTTTATGAAGTTATTTTGTTGATTTAGGACAGAATCCACCTTACTTTCTCCATCAGTATGCTATTTATCACTTAAAATTTTTTCTGAACTAAGAACCAGCAGGTGCCTATTTACTTCAAGGGGTTTTTTTTCATCCATAAGATTCTGCTGAACTCATCTGCCGTATGTTGCCCATCACTGTTTCCTCTTTGCCATCCGATTCAGTAACACCCGTGCCTTTCTGTAAACTCTAGTTGGGATCTTCTCAGTATGGAGTCTCTTTCTGCTGACTACAAGAACCTTTAACTAAATTTTATCGTTTCTATTTTTATTCTCCCTTGCTGGAAAACTGTGTACTATTTATAGTAGGTAGTGTCTTGTAAGGTCTGGACCTTGTCAGTCTATGCCTCCCAGTGATTTTATTCACTGTTTAAAGGTGTTTATGTATGTATTTGTACTTCTGAGTTGATGCATGTTGCAGGTTAACATTTGCTGGGGGGAGAATGAAGACTCAGAGGGCTTTAGATCTCATCCATTATTCCATAAAAAAGGAACACAGGAATAATGTTGTTTAAACTCAGAGCAATGAAACACGATGCCTACTTTTTCTTCTCTTCTGCCACACAAGCCAATATGGAGGGATGGTGAGAAAATTTCTTGTTGGTGCAGTAAATAGTCACTGAAAAAGCTTATGGCTAAAATGGACCTACTCTACTGAGTAACTCTGTTTTCTGAAGTGCTAGACTTTCCACCCACTGAGAAACTCTTTGATCTTGTTCATCATTAGCAAATGATTAGTGGTTCAGGGTTATCAGAAAGTGGTTTTGACTTTATGTGATATGGACAAACCTGTTTGCATCACAGTTTAAAAAACCCACATTTACTGCTTGACTTTTCAGTCTGACAGGTAGTCTGACCTTATGAAGCAGATTTGCTGTGTATGAGATGAGTGTATCCAAGTGCAGTGAGTCACTTCTGAGGAGGAATTTGCTGGATGTCTTTGCGTCTGATATGATGCAGTTGTGTAGGTTGTATCATGCTCTTGACTATTATATGAGCAGTAGATAGGTGGTCTTTCCCACCTACAGAGCTGATCTCTTCTCAGAGATCCATCTGCATTCTTGACGTTGGACTCTCTTACTGAGTCCAGGCTTCTGACATCTTCTCATCAAAGCCAAACCAAGATAAGAGAGACAGTAATAAATATGTATCTAATGACAAGAAGACATACACCATGTAGAAACACAGCTTTGTGTAGATGGTATGCACATGAATATAGTCACCCAACCCCAAATCTTATTGCTTGGCTAGCAGAGATACTAGTTGTCCTTGCGAAGAACCGGACTTCTAGCTTCAAGAGGGAGAACTGCTGTAAAGTTTCCCCCATCATGGCTGATTAGAGTGTGATCATAACGGAGCTAGTGTCTTGGCTGAAAAGAAGTATAATACATAAACAACAAGAAAACACATATAGCTGAATAGTAAACTAGAGTAACCACGAGAAGTTTTGCTGGGATTTCCAGTTGTGGTTCCATTGCAAGAATGAATTTATTGCAGTGGAGAGACTGAGGCAGGGGGAGCTGGGTGAATCTTTCCTATTAGTGTAGGGTATTCATCCGGGAAGAATTAATGCAAGCAATTGTGTAGCGGAAGCCTGGGAAAATCGCTGATACCGTGTTCATCGTGACTACTTCCTGATAGCCAGTGACAGGATGCATGGGAATGGTTCAAAGCTGCACTACAGGAGGTTTAGACTGGACGTTAGGAAGCATTTCTTTACTGAGAGGGTGGTCAAACACTGGAACAGGCTTCCTAGAGTGGTGGGTGATGCCCCAAGCTTGTCAGTGTTTAAGAGGCATTTGGACAATACCCTTATTAACATGCTTTAATTTTTGGTCGGCCCTGAATTGGTCAGGCAGTTGGACTAGATGATTGTTGTAGGTCCGTTCCAACTGCAATTACTCTATTCTGCTCCATTCCACTCTACTAAAATAGTACAGCCTGATGTCTAGCCATTTTCCTAATCATGTTCTTTTCTTGCATACAGTTTTCTTGCAAATGTTTCATGGAAGAGTTTTCAGAAAATGGTGTCCTTGCCTGGGATTTCCAAACTCTAAGCAAGAAGATCAAACTAATATGAACAGTTATTGTAGTATCTTTCTTCTACTTGTGTCCTTGAAGGTGTATAGCAAGATGCAGTGAAGCAGAGCTGAGCCTTTTTCTGTCCTCAAACATACAACTCAGCAGGTTCTTAAGAATCCTGTTGATTTAATCGGAGTCATCACTGTAGAGAGGGGACATCTAATGTTTTTGATGGAAAATTGGCTTTGGTTGCATTTTCAGTTGATTCTTTTTGTTTTGCTTGAAAAGCAGTTATATGTTTTGTTTTTCAGAATGACTTGTAAGCCACATGTCACGTGCGAGAATTCTCACAGTCAACAAATGTATTAGCAAATTACAGTCTTTTTTCTTTTATGTCAAAAATGCTAATTGAAGCAGGATAGGTTTATCAGCTTAGGTTTTATAAGATGATTTCATAGTTAATAGCTGGTGGCCTTGTTACAAAACAAGTAATGGATTTTCGTTTTGGAATTTCTTGTTGGTATCATAAACTCATTTATTTGACACTTTTTTCCAATAGTTAAAATAAACGACTTCAGATATAACTGTTAATATAATAATGTATATAACTGCACTAGGTCTAAATTTCTGTTCTGATATCCAACTGAATATAAGCTCATAGTAGTGAAAGATAATATGATCCTTAAGTAGATCAGCTGGTGGGTATAAAGTAAATTTAGCGAGGCAGTATTATTGTTACAACACAGCATTAATGAGATTATTATGGAAGGATTCCCTATTTGCAAAAAATGTTGACAAATTGGAAGGAAATCTGAGAAGAATTATGTGAATGATTTGAGTTTTGTCTTTTAATGGCAGACTAAAGACTTTGGATGCATGTTATTTATACGCAGGCTTATCAATAAAAAGAAATTGTAATAAATTAACTGTGAGGATAGATGTAATAGTGTAAATAGTGTAAGTTATAGTCTAGAATTAATTTAAATTAAATTCAAATATGGGATTCACACCCTGAAACTAACACATCCCATCTTTAAAACGATAATCAATAAGAATTTTGAAGTACTTGCAGGAGTAGCCTGTAACAAGTTAAGAGCTATTGTGATCTCAAGCAATGCACATTTATATATGAGGAAAAAGTTTTATTGTAGTGAAGGAGTTTTTATGCGACAGAATCCTCTGGCTGGAAACGGAAACTATAAATAAATATAAACTGTAAATAAATTATAAGTAATATACCTGCTGGAATAGTTCTCCTAGAATGGTTGGCAACTCAAGGCTACCAGAATCTTTGATTAAAAACTGAATATATTTTTGAAGGATGTGTCCTTGGTCTACCAGGAGTTAGAAAACTAGGAAAAGAATTACTGGAAGAACAAAATAGTGTGCACTAATGGGGCTTCCCATCTTATGAATCAGGGAGGAGCAGGATTTCTTGTTTTCTGTCTTAGACCAGATTTGACAGGGAAAAGAGAAAATATATACACAACCTCTGTGATTAAATCTATGCCTCTAATGATTTTGGAAGCCACTTGAATATTCAAATTTGTAATCTGTCTTAGCTTCATTCTTGAGAGTGATGTAAAAAATCTTATTCGCTTTCTTATTTTTCATTAACTTAATTTGCTGTATGTCATCAATCCGCTAAAGTTAGAAAGGCTACAAAATAAGCCTGATTACAAAAAGAATACACTAATTACAAAATTTTGCTTTGAGGTGTTAATTAACCTAATTAGAATAGATCCATGTTGTGAAAAGCAATGGTAGTTTTTTGCCATTTCCCTTCAATATGTATTTCTGAAGATTGACTAATTTATTTGCAGTTCAAGGAATTCAGGACATGGATACATGGATTATTTTTTTTTTTCTTTTTCCTTTTCTTTCACATGTTCATTTCTTTGGAATACAGATTATGTTAGGTGCGCACCTTTTAATGGATCCAAATACATTTTTGTAGCAATCTTTGAGTGTTTTATAAAATGCAGTACTATGGAATGAGAGATCTGAGCTTTTGGTGTATTTTAAACAAGACAATGATTTTCATCCGAAGAAATTTAGAAATGTATTGCAGTTTTGCCTTAAGCACATGGTCTAAATTACCATCATTTAGTTTCCTGTTTGTTAAATTAATTTTCAGTATCTCCTCCCACAACCTTATACGTAGTTGGTGTTGAATATTGTGTATCTGAGCAGCAAATGCTCAGGTTGTGGAGAAATGTCCTCCTCTTTCAGTGGGATGATTAATATTTTCCCCTTGATGTATTGAAGTTTCTCTCATTTAATATATTTCTATGTACTGCTGTAGTCATTCAGTACTCATTGATCAGACTTCTCAAACTTCTTACTGCTGATTAATGAGGTTGTTAAGCATATGTACCTCACGCTCAGCGTATTCAACGCAGAAGTGTTCAATGTCGTGAAGATGACCTTTGAAGAACACACAAGCAATATTGCTTTCCTGAGTAGAAATCTTCTGTTTTGTAGATATCTGTTTTGTAGAATAAGTCTTTTTAAAGGCCTAAATGAAGTCAGTACTAGAACTTTCATTCTCGTTTAGTTTGTTGGGTGAGTATCGGGTCAAAGCAAGGAACTAGTTGCTAAAATTTTCACTCTTGGATGATAGCTAGGTGATAAATAAAAGGGTATTTAGCAAAAAAGCATAATTGCAACAAAGTAGCCCTGAAACTTTATTTTAAGTGAGTATTTTTCTTTAGAAATTAGTTTTGAATATGAAAATAGATGGAATTGATTATACGTACCCTTTTTAACCAAAAATTACAATTTAGTTTTAGCTTGATAAACTGTTAGTGTGGAAGAGGATAAACCATAAATGATTCCTCACCTCCTAAAAGTTAGTGCAGACATGACTCTTCAGATTTCACTCAATCTGCTTTCCGTTTCCAAATCACCTGCCGCAGCACTAATATTAAGTATGTGTCGCTTAGCGGTGTTCTGTCTGTGTCCCTTACTCTGGGCTGTGCCTGACATGGTGGATCCTGGAGCAGGAGAGCTGTGGCACAGGTTCACCCAAGCCAGGCTGGTATCTCCTACTTGACCTTTGCTTGGCAGCAGCTTGGGGTAGCCCCTCACCACGGACTGTTGGTTGTTGACCTGGGATCTTACAGAGCTGTCATGTTATCTGACTCCTTTGACTGCTTCCCTTGTCCTGCGTCATATGATCCAACATTTGGAGATTTTTCCACCTTTTGCACCACCTCGAAAATGCTTGACAATCTACGGCGTATTCAACCCGTGTTCTGTTTTTCTATTTGTTTACTTCCCCCCCCCCAAAATTTTATCTTACCTGTCAGCATGCACTTGGGATGGAAGAGGTGTCCAGATCTGGTGTCATTCCCTTCTCAAAGCAACAGATTGGGAGACAATCAACCTTTCAAAGTTCATGATCGTTAAGAGCATACAACGATATACTCGCCTTTCAAATTGTGAAATCACAACCTAGCCCTCTGCTTGTATCATGTATCGTATAATATCATATATCGTACTGTACCATACCGTACCACACCACACCACACCGGTACCTGAAGGGGGCCTACAAGAAAGCGGAAAAGGGACTGTTTACAAGGTCAAGGAGTGACAGGCCAAGGGAAAGGGCCTGAAGCTGCAGGAGGGGAGCTGGAGCTGAGCTGGGAGGCAGCAATCCTTCCCTGGGAGGGTGCTGAGGCCCTGGCACAGGGTGCCCCGAGAAGCTGTGGCTGCCCCTGGCTCCCTGGCAGTGCCCAAGGCCAGGTTGGATGGGGCTTTGGGCAGCCTGGGCTGGTGGGGGGTGTCCCTGCCCATGGCAGGGGGTTGGAACTGAATGGTCTTTAAGGTCCCTTCCAACCCAAATAATTCTATGATTCTATGATAATATTATTAAACATGTGCACTTTCTTGTTCTAAAACCTTATCTGCTTGTACAAATGGTTAAACTGTAAGTTTTCAGAGAAGGATTTTGGAGAAATGAGATTTGCAGCAGGAATTAATTTTCCTGATTTATTTCATTTTGGTCTATAGTAATGAAAATGTATTGTATCTGCTTATGCTAATAGTAACTTCTTTTATTAGAAAGTATTCATATAGAAGCATAATGAATCCAATGTACTGAATGGCTGCTGAGTATTGAGTTGTTTCCAGGGGATACGTATTAACCTATTCAATTTTTCCCAGTGAATTACACGTATCTGCCCTCTGTAGTGCAGAACAATTAAGCTTTCACTACTCTGCTTGAAATACTTTAATTGCCAGATAGTTTTTTTTACTTCTCTGAAAAAGCAATTGGCTCAAAAAAATTGAGGAAAATGAGTGCATGAGGCGCTACATATATCTATAGACACACACGTATACAGATGTGTATGTATATATAATTTGTTTCTTCCTTTCTGTCTTCTACTTAATCCATATTCTTTTAATCTGCTTCTTGCATGTCTTCCACTACGTAAGAGATCTTCGAATGCTTCCATGAAGCTGTAATATTTGTATTTTGTAATTTCTTTTTAAACTGAGGGACTCAGTGTTTGCACATATTTGAAACATGATATTATTGACTATTGGACCGTGATGGATTAAAAAAGTTTGTGGTAGTGGTTTTGTCCTTTATAGAAAAGGGAATGGGCATTATTTGAGAAATCCCTATCTGATATAACTGAAGTACTTGTCAGAGTACCTGGAAAGGTTTATTCTTGGTGTCGTAGTGATTATGATCAGTTACTTCATTATAAAGTGTGGTCCGTGCGCTGTAGAATAAGCTTTTCTGTATGAGCACCTATGAGAAGAATAAATTCGCTGTCAAATAGTTATCTTCATTCTGGAGTTTGAATTGAACGGCGTTCTAGCTTGTTTGTTCATTATGGGCTGCGTCATTTATTTCCAACCAGAAATGAATGCCACTTTATGGACATATCTTCCCATCCAGAGCATGTTTTTAATTGCATTATTGCAACTATCAAGAATTCAGGAACAATACTTTGATAGTATGTGGGTCTGAACACACAACACAAGAAAGTCCAGGATGTGAGCTGCATCTGACTGCTTCCCCATGCTGCAGACATATCTGGAGACAGAAGTTTATGCTTCCTTGCTAACTTGCTTGGACAAGTAAGAAGGAGTTAGCAATGTTATTTTCTATTTTCATATGTTGGTTGGTATCTCGTTGCTAGAGCCTTTTGGTCTCTGTTAGACTTTCCTGTGTTCTTGGCTTGGTTGCCTGGTTGCCAGGTTTTGTTGGGTTCATCACCTTCAGTAAAGGGAGAAAGCTGCAGTGCTGTATCAGGGAGAGTGAAAACTTGCTCTTGTCAATCAAGATAAAATTTAGGAGCCTCAGCACTTCATCAAATGTACTTTATCATCACTCTTCAACCATTGTTAGTTTGGACCATTACTTGAAACTGGAAAGGCTGGACCTGGTTTTGAAATATACATACTTGTTAACGTGGCAGGACACATATTTTTGTTATTAATACACACTATTACGCAAATATTTCAAATTCTTTGGGCAGAATGCGTGAAGTTCTACATACTTCCATTAGTGCCTGTCAACTTTGTTGATAGATAGATACCAGTAGTATAACATGCAGAGTGGACTGCTGCAGCTCAAAGCTATTTCTTTTTCTCTCAAATGGCACATTGGGAGTGCTTGTCTTTGTTTATGTCTTTGTTTTTAAAATTATGTAGAAAGTAGTGAGAGAATTTTGTTAAAGAAAAAAGTGGGGTGGGTACTTTGTGCCACTAAAAAATTGCAGCAGTTGTACTGGTCTTTAGGGTCTGTAGTCTCCTGTAAAAACTGACTTTCTTCTTGCAATAGACAAACTACAAGACTGGAAATTATTATTGCTGTCATCCTCCTAGAGCTTTTGTGGGTGTTTAAATTTTACTGGTCAAAAGTTACTAAGCAATTTGAAACTTAAGACTGAAATTTTCAGCTCAGTATAGTAGTCACTGCATAGTATTTTATACATCTTTAATGAGAGCTTAGTAATGCACGTTCTTCACACCTCTCAGCCTTTTTCATTGAACTAAAAATGTTCAAGTGTAAAATTGGTATAATCAAGTTACACAATTGCGTTGTCTATTCAAGTGATTGGCCCTGCAGTTTTCTTTTTAGATTTAGGAGAGTATCCTCAATTACTGTGAGGGATTTTGCCTTTTCTGATTGTGCTTTTTGTATGTTTTGTGGTTGGGGTTTTTTTTTTGCCCTCTTTTTTTTTTTTGTTTTTTTTTTTTTTTGGGGGGGGTTTTTTTGTTGGTGTTTTTTTTTTTTTTTGGGGGGGGTTTTTTTGTTGGTGTTTTTTTTTTTTTTTGGGGGGGGTTTTTTTGTTGGTGTTTTTTTTTTTTTTTAACAACTTGGCAGAAGCCCTTTAGGCTGGATGAGCCAGCAAGGCCATTAAACATCCATAGATCATTTATTTTACATCCCTCATGGAAATGAGATGGGAAGCCCAGAGTATCCGTTTGTACTGAGCAGTGTGAGTTTTGTGTATAATCAAATAATTAGAATGGTGTATTTTTCTACATACTTCTGTCAGCAGAGAAATTCTAAACCAATTATGTCAGAAACTAAGTCAGAATAAATTAAGATGCTTAGGTGATGCTTCCCTATTCATTAACAGTGATGCTTCTAATGGTGATTTGCTGTAAAGCGGGACACATCCTTTGGAGTTGTTCTGTCTGCAACCTTTCCTCCAAGTCTGCTGAGAAGCAAAGGAAGCAAGACTGACATTTTTCTCTCTGGGGAAGTAGATATAAACCACCACCGATTGAAACAGGAACGCTGCGATCGAATCTGCAGGTGTCTCTGTCAGTGATCTTGTGAGCTGATGCCCATGGAAGTCCTATTAAGTAGCCAATAATTTGGCACTTAACTCTTTTGGAAATGGGATAGCTACTCCTGTGAGGAGTCAAAGTGCACGTTGTTAGGAGCGGCATGGCCCTGAGTGCTGGTCAAGGGCACCTAAAAAACATCAGTTGAAAAGGTACGCGCTAATGCGCTATTCACATGTAGCTGTTAATTCATTATCCCGTTAATTGCTGATTCGTTACAGTCCCTCCGATACTTGAGACTCAGGACTTCAATGACTGCAGCACTTAAATTTTTATCTGAAGCACTGTTCTCTGGCACTCTACCTTTTATATCTGTTCTAAAATCTTGCATAGTGTTGAGTGACTTATTAGTAAATACATACCACAGTCACATCCCGTTGAGGTTACGGACTCAGCCAATATAAGGCACTATAAAGTGAGGCCACTAGACTAGCCAGTGGTCATACCCATAACATGTTTTTGAGCATTCTTAGAGAAACAATCACACCCTTTCACTTTTGGTAGTATTTTCTTCATAAATCCCAGTTCTCAAGAAGCATTTGGCTTGCTAAAATGTTTTAAATATGCAAAAACCTCGGCGCTTCTCAGGAGTCTGTATTCTGATAGCAGAGAAGTCGTCATTTTACAGAGGGGGTTTCTTCGTCCCGTATTAGAGTCAGGTGTAACCGCAGAGTTCCTGCTATGAAGGACAAAACCTTGCCTTGAAATAATTACCTGCTACTGCTTCCACTGACCTACAGCTTGTGACTTCCACTGGACTTGATGCTAAGTCATGATAGGGAACCCAAAGGATCTTTATATAAAGTGATCCTCTCATCTCCTTGTCCTCCTGGCCTGCCCTACAATCCTTTGCTTTTGCCAATTGCTTGGTTTTGTTTCCAGGCACCATTCTGTTCCAAAATATCAATAAAACTTAAGATTAGTATGTCAAAAAAGTGTAATTAAATACTTTTGAACTGGAAGGAAAAGTCCTGAAAATATTTAAGCTCTCATTCTTTATGGGGTGGAAATTTAGTAGGGAGAAGCAGTTTTAGAACTTTGGAAGGGATGGGTTTATAAGTTTAATTTCAGTTTTTATTTTCTTACAGTAATTTTATGCACATTTGTCTTACTAGTCCCATTTGACCAGACCATTTCTCTCTACTCCTTCAAATATTTCTCTTGGCCAAAAAATTTCTAGTGATTATATTGTCAATCTATGTCCTGTAATAATTTCTCTTTTTTCTGCCTCCTTATTCTTCGTGGTTATATCATCTGGGTATGATGTTAAATGTTAAAATCATTGCATTAAAAAAAAACCCAACAACCCAAACAAAATGCTACACCTTTTAACTCAGAAATTCTTGTGCCTTACTTCAAGCCACACTCTGTGGTGGTCTGTATTTTTCTCTGCCAAACTCTGAGTAGGCCCTTGCTTTTACAGTAGGTATGTCAGTAGTTCCTTAAGGCTCCCATGGTAACATCTGGTTCCTAGGAAATTCTTTACTCTTCGCTGTAACGAAGCTTTTGGGCTAGTGTGTTTTCATTACAGAAAAGGGCAGGAATCGGCAGGGCTGCATTTTTTGGTCTAGAATTACCAGTTTTGGAGAAATGTGTTTTAGGTTAACAGGCTGTTGGGTCTGAATTCATCAGCTGGTTATATACTGAGTTTCATAAGTTTCATTGAAAGAAATCTCATTCAGTCACTGGAAAACCAATCATGTTACAGATGTTCTGTACACTTGGCGATCTGAACTGCAAATTTAATTACAAATTTTCCATTGAGCTGCTGGCGTATACCTAGGCAATATATACTCTTTATGAGTCAACTCAATTGCAGTGAGTCAGCTGCTGTTCTGAAGTGTGTTTCTTTTACTGACGTGGTCATCAGAAAGTTGAGGCTTCAAAGGGCACATATTAAGAAGATGTATATTTGAATATAATATACCTCTTTTTTATGATATCCCTTTCCTCCATCACGCTACCCAGATACAGTATAGAGCATTATCTTCATTGGTTTCCTTGTCAGTGGTTGCTGTGTGCTTATATGATGTGAACTTTGAGGTTATACGGTTTGCTATGTAGGTATGTGATACTGTCACTGTGCACTCTCTGTATGAGGTATTTGTCACCGTGGTATCTGAACACTCTGCAAGAAGGTTATTTAGCCAGAAAATGAATATGTGTAATCAGCATCTAATTTCACAAAAGTCCAACCGGGAAGCTTATGCTGGGTTCTTGCATTTCCATTTATGTAGGGTGGAACTATCAGAAAGCTAATTGTTTCCTCAAAATCTGCCTTATGCTGGATTCATTAAGTTCCACTTTTGTCCACTGAGAATGTGTGGGCAACTTGATATTCATAAAACCTTTATTAACATTTATAATTAAATTTTATACTACTACATAACTCATTTTCACTTTTCATGAGATTTTTATGATGTTGCGTGTCCATGTAAATTTATCCACTGCAGTCTTAATTTAGTAAATCTTGTACAAGATGCTGAAGAACTTTACATAAATAATGTGATCAGAGGCTTTTTTATTGAGTTTTATTCTTGTTTGACAGATTTTCTTTTTAAGTAACTAAATCTATGTATTTTAAATGCTTCTGTGGCTTAGAGATCTAGATTTAATAGATTCTGGGTTTAACAAAGATTCTGTCTTGATATAAGGTACATGTATAAAAAAATATTGGCATTTTACGTTACGTTCTCCGTATTGATCAAGTCAACATGCTCTGTTGATTGTATTGATCAATTCTGATTTACCACCTTAGCCCTGAATATTCAGTTACTTTTACGCCAAGAGTCACACATTGCTCAAATATTTTTCCTTTTATAGGAAGCCTTTTAGAGAGATGTCATCCATCATTGTCATTCTTCCTTCCCCCAACAAGCAAACAAACAAAAGGAAAGAAAAAAATAATAAATTACTTCATCAGATCGTTTAACTCTGGTCTTAAATGAATTTGGAAAATATATTTTTGTGTATTTTTCCCCATTGTATTCGCCAGCACAGTTAATATTCTAAAATTGGTTTTACTGAGAGACAAAGTGCATCTGATAGTTCATTATTTATCAGATATTTCTTGTTTGCCATATCATATTTTGTCATTTAACATACACTTTATTTTTACAAGTCATTCCACACAGAGAAACATAAGCCAGCTGATCAATTCCCGCGCAGGTGGCAGCGAGCCAGTCAGCCCATCTGCAGCTGAAGGGATGTGGATTGGGTGTACTGGGAAGCAAATGATGGTGAACTGGGAAAACAAAACACGTTGGAGATTAAGATGCTCATAGAACAGGTAGCTCATGGGACCTGTCTCTCTTATTCTGAGCTCTTCATCCAAAACAAAGAAATCACTTTAAGACTCATTTTCCCAAGGTAAATTTTGATATGATAACAATGTTGTCCCTGGGTCTCTTACCAGATCTGTATAAAAGATAGCATGATCTAATTACAATGAAAGTCTGACCTGCCTTTACCTTGCTTCCTAAGTGGCCGAAGGGAAAAAAACATTCCTAGGTGAGATGGAGGAGCAGTCGTCTTGCTTCTTGAAAGCTGAAAAAAACTGGAAGAAAAAAAAAACCTTAAGTGTTTGAAGAATGCCGTAGGCAATGTTAAATTTTTAGAGCTCAGAAGCAATATTGGTGGTTTGTGAGGTCTGTTTTGAGGTGCTGTGGTACTGCAATGGTGCTATACCAACACACTTTGAAATAAATTTACTGAAAAACACTGGTGTTTGTTCCGCAGGCTTTTACTAGTATTTGGTTTTTTTCTGGAATGGTTGTCCGGAATTTATAATACATCCTTTTCGTCCAATGTTTATGAGCTAATTCAAGATCAGAATACTTTGCAAGCACTACATTGTTATTACTAAGTTATGCAAAAGGTACTGGCTTAAGATCTGCATTCCTTAAAGCAATGATTTCTTATAGTCTGATATAGGAGAGTGAAATTGTTTTTCAAGTGTAAGTGAAAAACTAAGAAATCGGGGAAAAGGTCCTGTGAGCTTTTGAATTGTCCTGGCTTATTGTTCACTTTGAAATTTCCACAGTAGAGAGGTGCAAAAATCACTTCAAAGTGGCGGTAAAAACAAAACCAGTCATCCCCACACTCTTGCTGGGCAGCTTTGTACCCCTGTTGCACCTTCACAAATTGCATGTCCGCAGTGCGAGAGATGGGGGCACGTTGTCTCCTCAACAAAAGGGTTCTATTGGCAAAATAACGTGTTTTGAGTAATATTGATCTGGAAACAGTAAAACAATTGCTGATGTTCCTCTTCACAAAAATGTAGTATAATATTTACATCCAGAGTGGGAAACTGGAGCAAATGGGAAGATATAATTTCATGCAAATTTATAAATACTTGAACACAGAAGATCAGTAGTAGAATGTCTCAAGCCTGATACTACCTATTTGTTTCTTTATCAGCTGAGAGTAATTCAAATTTCTACTTTCTAGTTCTTAAAAGTTTGTATTGTTAGAAATATTGTGGCTAAGAAGTTGTCTTTCTGATTTACATTGTGGTTTCTTATAATTCTTTTGCATGGCTCTGGGATTTACTGTGAGCAATGCATGGGCTCATTCTTATTTGCTTGATGGATGAAAACAATTGAAATTCCTATTAATTCTACTGTAAGTAGTTGTTTCATACTAAGTATGTACTTAAGTGCCATCCTGACTAGAGGTATTTCCTTGATGTGGCTCCCCAAGAAGAACTGTAACTATTTCTTTTTAGCTCTTACTTGATTATATACAAGTGGCAATTTTAAAAAAAATGTAAGAAGGCAAGCTCCAATTCCTTTTAGCTTGTGACAGTGGAAATCAATAAGACTGTCCTGGATTGATTTTTCTACCTGTATTAAATAAATAGTCATTTTTTTCTTAAGTGATATAATCTTAATTCTTTTTTCTAGTTGTGTGACAAGATTTGAAAGTTTTACATTAACTTTCTTGTTAACATCTGACAGTAAATTACGTATAAAATAAAAATTAAAAAAGTAAATCAAGACTGATAAAACCTTTAGCATCTAGATTCTGCATGTACCCCTAGAGTTACTTTTAAGTCATTCAAAAAGTGAGTAAGTGGAAGTGCTTCTTTCATAAAGGACTAGCTTTATAGCTAGAAGTAGGTTTGGTTTTTCTAATTGTATGTTTTACTAAAAGAGATACTCAAGCCTTAAAATTCTAGTTTTCTAGAAATTAGAATGAAAATTTTATATGTCCAGAACTCTGCAAAGACTGCAAAAAGGTGATTAAAAAATGATGCTGCAGAAGAGGTGTTTGTTCCCAGACTCTGCCACTGCACATACGAGTAATGTTTTACGTTACTCATTCAGCTGCTCTGCACTGTCTTTGCTTTCGTCACTATCAAATGCAATAGTAGACTTGGGCAGATTTATTATCATTTGTTGACATATCAGTGGAGTTGAATGACCCAGTTGCTAGGCAATTTTTAAACAGATTTTTCAGGTGGAATTGAATAAGTTTTTTATTACTCTGGTAGCCAAGAAATAATTTTTTGGGTGGCAAAAAAATTAATTGGTTCTATTGAAATTTTCTTCAAGCCCTCTAACATTATTACTGACACAGGAATTATCGGTGCTGTGAGGTAGCTGCCGCATCCAGGCAGTCACTTTCAGAGGCAAAGTCCTGTTAAAACCCACCAAAACCCCTCAAGGATGGATGCTTTGATAAGGGCTGTCAGGCTGAGCTGTGGTTTGCCATGACTCTTGTCTTCACCAGCGTCCAGTAGCAGATAGCTCTGGGAGGTTGTAAGACACAGGAAATGTGGAGAGATTGCTGTCTTTGAACCACCATTGGCAGGAGCCAAGACTTCCTGAGCCTCAGACTTGAGGGCAGAGAGGAAGGAGGAGAACGCAGAGTTCATGAAGGTTTCAAAGGTATCATAGAATCGTAGAATGGTTAGGGTTGGAAGGGACCACAAGGATCATCTAGTTCCAACCCCCCCACCATGGGCAGGGACACCCTTCACTAGACCAGGTTGCCCAAAGCCCCATCTAACCTGACCTTGAACACTTCTAGGGATGGGGCCTCCACAAATTCTCTGGGCAATTTGTTCCAGTGCCTTGCTACCCTCACAGTAAAGAATCATGATGGTCTGTGTGCAGGGAGGAAGATTTACTCTCTCTGGTCACTGGTCTTCCTCAGTTTTTTTTGTTCCACTTCCACTGGGAGCTTTTTTGAAGGAGTGATTTGAATTCCAGCTAGTAGTCAGCAACACTTTTTCTTGAGTTTTTACAAGAGTATAGGAAACGGGAATTTTCAATTACCTCCTGTAGCAGGGACTAGACTTACAATGATAGAATCACAGACTGGTTTGAGTTGGAAGGGACCTCAGAGCCCATCTAGTTTCACCCCTCCTGCCATGGGCAAGGGCACTCCCCACCAGCCCAGGTTGCCCAAAGCCCCATCCAGCCTGGCCTTGAGCACTTCCAGGGAGTATGGTTGGCCATATGAGGAGATTTGGTCTCAAGCATCTTGACTTCGTTAACACTTACTGCCTGTAATGGCATCCTCTGGATGAAGCCATGGTGCAGATGAAACTGCTATGAAATGAGATTTACTACTAGGTTTCACTATCAATATCGGTGAGTCAACCGAATGGCACTCTTTTAGTATTTTAACTAATGGTCCAGATGATGGAATGAAGAGATGCGTATTAGCTTTGCAGAGGAAACCAGGCTAGAGTTGGGGCTGAACGTATGCTGGTAGGCAGAGCTGGGAGTTGACATAACCTTGGCAAATTGCAGATGACAATCTGAAAATATAGAATGTCATTCAGCACAGGCAATTAGAAAGCTCTGCACTTGGCCAGACATAATTAGCTGTGTAAATACACTTCAGTGACCTGCCGTAGTAGAGGAGGTAAGGAATGGTAGCGGATCATAGCTGAGCATGTGGAGAGTGTCATGATTTACTAAACAGGTATGCACTAAATTCAGCTGTAGGCAGAAATACACCTTCCTGAAAAATAATCCTCCCCAGCTTTTCAGCAGTGAGAGGGCTGTGCTGGTCAAGTAAGATGCAATATGCTGTCCAGTTTAAGCACCAGATTTGAAGAAAGGTTTGAACAGTTACAAGGAGTCCAGATAAGAGGGATAACAAAGACCAGAAGTCTAGAAAACATGACATCTTGCAAAAGGTTGGACAAATTGAAGCTGTTATTCTAAGGAAAGGAGACTGTAGTGGAATCTAACAGCTCTCAAACACATGAAGAGGAAAGGGGACAATTTGTTCTCCATGCCTGTAGTGGATAGAATGAGAAATAATGAACTTAAATGGCAGAGGGGAAGATTCCAGGTAGGTATCAGAAAAAGCTTTCTCATAGTAAGACTACTGAAGCATTGAGATAGATTTCCCAAGGAAGTCATGCAATGGACGGTATTCAAGGTCCTTAAAACTCGAGTGGATAACGCGGTGCTGCCATACCGCTGTCGGGAATTGCAGAGGTAGAGCTGATTCTGTTTTGGGCTGAGACAGCCTAATCTCGTGAGGTCCTTTCCATGCATATGGTGGCAGAATGTTTTGTTGGGGGTGGGAGGTGTTGATTTGTTTGGGTTCCCCACCCTTTGGTTGTTTTTTTTTTTTTTTAATTCCTTTCCTATTAAGTCTTTGCCTTTTTCACCGTCAGTGAGTAGCAGCATTTGGCATGCAAAGAGTTATTCACAGCATCTACTTCTGAGTAGTGATAGCTTAGTATATATCCTTGTTTTTCCTCGCTGTGCCTACCTTTATATTTTCAGTGTTGAAGTTTATCTACCATTTTATCACCAAATGCAGCAAGAGCCCTCTCTGCTTCTGTGTGCTCAGCTTTAGTTTTGATTAATTTAATTAACGTAATAATGTATTTTATGCTTACAGTTCCATCTGTTTCTTTTCCATTGTATTCATATATCAAACACAAGAATTGTTCTTGAATTCTCCAGTATCGTTCATATGTCCCTTGCTAAATTTGAAGGCTGAAGTATTTCAGTTAAAAGTCTCTATCATGGGCCCAAGAGGAAGTAAGGGAACTGATGAGACCTTTGATGATCAGAGATACTGTGTATGTAAGATCTTGGGTCCAGGGAACTTAGCTGTTACATTTTAATTACTTTTATTACTGACTTATATTATGCTGGGTTTTGTGAAAGGTTATGATTACAATCCGAGCAATTTCCTGAAAAAAAAAAAGGATGTGAACAAACACAAGGCAATAATATTAAGATTTTTATAATAGAGAAAGCAGGAAAGGGCACAGTGCTTTTTTTGACCTTTCTCTCGTTTCAATTCTCAAGACATTTTTCAGTAAGAAGAAAAAGATTGGCAGATTCTACTATTCTAAGAAAGCTGTAGATTTTTATTAAGTGTTGGGATCGAGATCAAGGACTGGGTCAAGAATAAACAGCCACAAGTTTTGTCCTCACTCAGGGACTGATAATCAGAAGTAACGAGCAATCAGTTTTTAATGAAATGTTGTGGGAGTCTTCATGGTTTTGCCTTTTTCTGTGAAAATTCGCTGCTATCTCTTGAAAGAGCAATTCTTTCTTCTGTATTAAAAACAAACAGGGAACGTGCTCCTGGAGAGTGTGTGTGTGTGTCTGTGTAGGTTTTCATTTTTATTATTTTTAGAGACTGTGTAGTTTCAGGTCAACTTCTTATTCTGGTAGTAACTTATGTCTAAAAGAGCCTAATATTCTTGGTGAGAAAGTTCTGGTTCCCCCTCCCCCCCCCTAGCTGGTGCTCAAGTTTGAGACTAATAAGCAACCTAATGCCTTCTTAAAAATTGGGGAATTTATCAGCCGGAGATAAATCAGCAGACACTCTTCCTGTGGTAACAGGATTTTAAATGGGGACTTTATCTTTGAGTGCAAGCTGTGCCCCCAAGTCATTGCGAAGCGAAGCTGTGATTCATTACACAATGCTCAGGCATTAGCATCAGATGCCTAATGAATAATGTCACGTAGTGGGACTTCAGTAACTTCTAGCCTGTGCTGCTGTGGATCAGAGCTCCGTTGCCCCACGTGCTGTACAAATTCACGACAAAGTGGCTGTTCATACGTTCAAGAGCTTTTTTGCTCCTCTAGTCTGTGCTGCTTTCCCGTTTTGTTACTTCTTTGTGGGTCTATCTTCTAAATTCAGCGTGGGGAATTTGTGTAAAGCTGTTTAAGAGCGGATTGTTTGAAGCAAAAGGCAAGGCTGCTACTGAAGGTAGAAATTGTTTCAAAGGCGTTGGTGTAGAGGGGAGAAACATCCTTCAGAGCAGCTGTACTTAAATAGGAAATATTTTGGGTTTTAAAAGTTAATAGGTGTGAAAACTTCGCTTGTGCAATCAAACATTAAAATTAATCAATTTTCCATTCATAACTGATTATATTAACGAGATCATAAATACTTAACTACTTGAATTCATATTCCGGCCAAAAATATTTAGCAAATGTAAACTGGATTTCTATGGTAATTTTCGAAGGCTAACTTGATGTCCTTTCTATGACTTCAGTTTCATTTATGAAATGAAAATGAATAAGCCTCTTGAATACCTTACTTCCATTTGCATTTGCCTATGTAGGAACCATCAGGTTATTTAGATTTACGCTTTCAAGTTTGGATGTTGGTGACAGATACTGGAAATATTGAAGATCTGTGTGTGAATTGTGTTCGTAAAAAAAAAATAATTAAAAAATTGTCATTTAGAGGCAAATCCTACCTCATTTAGAGGCAATATTTGTTGTTTGCCACTTGTTTTCATGCCACACTATCAATTTTTATTTTGTATATAATTTAATTTTCATTTACTTATTTGTAGTCAATATTATTTTTAAAACCCCACACAAGTCTGTGAATTTTGAGTTCCCAAACAAGCCTTTGGGAGAGAATAAACATACCGATGTCTATTCCAGTACTGAGCAGCTTTTAGGTCTTCTGAAAATCTGAATGTATTAATAGAAACTCTTTCTGTCTGTCTAATATGGGAGGATATCTCTGGATGTTAACTTGAGTTGATTTAGTTACTTAAGAATGGAACCTTTCTTGCTGATTGTATTTTAATTAATCAATTTCCACACTGTTTGTATGCGGAGTCATGGGTGAAAATTTTTCAAACTGTGAAAACCAATGATAACAACAAACCTTGAATACACAGAGGAGTATTAAATAAGAGATGACACCCAGAAAATGTAAATCTTCCTAATTCTTTTTATATGGCACACCGATCTCTTCATCTTCCTGAAAAGAAACATTTTCTGCTGGTCAATGTGTATAATCCCTTTCTTAATTTCATACAAATACTTCCAAGAAAGATGTTTGTTCTCTTTAAACCCATCCTTCTTAATTGCTGATGTTGTCAAGATGTTTGTCAAGATGTTCATCAAGCTTTACAGAGTTTCCTGTTAGCTAACAACAGTTCAAGCAAAAGTCTCCTACTCTTTCCTCACAAATTAATAACTTCAATAATTGTGTTAATATGTGTTTGAATGTAGTCACTCTGTTGCAGACCTGTGTGACTGTCTGCTGGGGTGAGTGCAGTGAGATTGCTCTTCTTACAAGTTTCTGTTGAAGTTGTGGGTTAGCTCTCAACAATTCAGCAGAAATTAAAATTTTTTGTTGTTGTTCTGGAGATTGCTTTTTCCTACTTTAGAAACAACCTGACCAAACAGCTGAGAAAAATTACTTAGTGGGCTTGAACCAGTTTGTATTGAAATGCAGGTTCTTTGTTCTCATGGTAAAGCATAGAGATTTCAGAAATCTCGTAATTTTTGGAGTTTGACGTAAAATAGTTTTATTTTGCTGGTGTACATGCACTGAGCAGTCCCTTTCTTCTTTCTTGGGAGTCATGATTTGAGATAGGGTGAAACTGAGAATTCAAATGAAATATGTCAAATGTACTCTAATGACCTAATTAAATCTAACCTGCCTTTAGCTTTCAAAGGAATACAAGTAACTGGCACTAAATAATGTAGAACTGATCAAACTTTTCAAAAGGGTATTCCACAGGATGTATTCCGTATTTTTTTTTCTCCCGGTTCAGATATTAAAACCAAACAAATGTTCAAACCCCAACAGCATTTGTTAGGCACGTGCTTTTGTTTATCATACTCCCACATCTGCTTCTAAAGCCTCTTTCTACCTTTCTGTCAGTTTGTCACTGCAGCAAATCACATTTGTTTGTCCTAGAATTTAAGGGAAAACTAGTTCACTTACCAAAGGCCTTTGGACCAAAACCCAGCCATTTTTAATACTAAATGGTTTAGTTAATAAATAGTACCAAGTAAGTATAATGTGTTAGACTGACATTTAATCTTCAGTCTTTAACGCTAGTACTCAGGAAACACCTCTGTCATGAAAACTGGTGTGTACGGAAAAGGTTTGCATGTTTTTTTATTAGAGAACTTGAGACCAAAAGTAGTAAGACAAAGTAAAAAATGGAATAAAAGAACAGAACCAGCTTGCAGTAGAAACCTGCTTGAACTTTTAAAAGTAGTGTTATAATGGATAGAAATAGAGCCCGAACCTGTTGACCTGCATTAAATGTAAGAAAGTTCATTTGCTCCTTCTACCATTATTGTATTTTAAATGTCAAGCTCAGCAAAGAAAATCGCCTTGAAGAAGTCCAAGATTTACATATTGAATGGAAAAAGTAAAAGATCATTATTTTTGATAGATGAATCCGTAGTAATGCAATCAATCTTTGCATAAGGGCTTGCTCTTCAGCAATCAGCAACAGTTCTGGCAGTGAATCTTTCTAGTACAGATCTGGCCTCTAGTACAGTTCTAGAACAATCCAAAATAAACAGGGTTGTTTTACACTAGGCTTTTGTATCTCTTTTTTTTTTCCCTTCTTTTTCAAGAATGTCTGGTGACACCTCCAAAATTTCTTACATTAGCAATAAAGAAACGTTTTGGCTCCAATCGCAGGCTGAACACATTACTCTGTGATCCATCTGGATAATTCCCATAAAGAAAAATTTATAGAATGTGCATTGATAGATTGATCTTAGTGAAACTGATGTTCAGTGATGTAAAATGACGTTGTGTAGTTGGTCAACAACAAAATTGCCTTTTGCTAGGTTCTTCCAGAATATACCTAGGGTAATCTATGTATTGCACTATATAAATGTAATTCCCTTCACATTTATAAGGCAATGTTTTCTGTAGCATCCCAGAGCTATATGCATCATAAAAAGAAGGAAAATTAGGTGTTTTTTTTTTTTTGTTCCTTCCTTAATAATGATGTTCATCTAGTTTATAGCAAATAGCAAAAATGAGAAGTTATCTAGAAATGGTGCAGGAGATGCATTCGTATTTAAATGTAACTTTATTCAATTAACAGGGTTAATAAAAAAAAAAGTAATTCATTGTATTTCATTGTATCTAAGATAAGAGTACACAAACAATACCCAGCCCAAGTACAAATAAGCTCCTTGAAAAAACAGAGTAGTACTTAGATTAATGTGCAATCTTTCAAGTGGCAGAGTGGAAGAATTTTTATGTTTCGTTTGACTAAATGATTGTTCTTTTAATCCTCTGCTCTACTTTCACTGTGGTGCTTAACAAACATTTCCACTCGTAGATACTCATCTTAGTACTTCTGTTCCCAGTCTCTGGAGTCTCCTAGGTTATGTATACTACGGGTAGTATTTTTACAAGTTGTCACACATTCCCTGCGTTAACTGCCTGAAACCTTCCATATTGTACGTTCGGATGTGTTTATTTACAAATTTTTGGTATTCTGTGAGTCAGTCCTTTCTCTTTTTCCGAGTTAGAGTTCTACAAATTCTGACCGACTGTTAGGCATTGCTGTGAAGATGAAGAAGCTAAACTGTGTTCTCAAAGACTATGTTGGGCGGTTTTTCACGTGTCTGATAGCCTTTGTGAAGAACTACTATTCTTTTCCTAAGGAGTAGTTAGCAGCAGAAGAAAGTTAGGGTACAGAACAGTTATGTTCTCTTCTGTAACAGTTATGCTGGAGATTTTTTGGCATTTTGCGAAGGCTTTTTGTAATTAAAGAAAGCATAGTTAAGAGGTGCTTGTTAGGAAGCTGGCTGGGGAAAAAAAATCTACTTCTGGTTTTAAATTTTAGCAGTAATAGCCTACTGAGATAATTGGTGTAAAATGTAATATGGATTTATATATTGTTAAGGATGACATCCTTGTTAAATAGCTTATTGTTAAAAATACAGCCTGAAGTCCATATACTTTAATGTTAATTAATACATTCATTCCTTAAGGAAAGCTTATTTTGTGTACCTTTGTTGCTTGTGCTGGAGTGAGTTGAAAACCAGCTTAATGTCACTTCTGTGTTTCAGACATAACACGTTCTCTTTGGCACCTGCTGTTCTGTTCTGCCAATTACCACTTACTGCTGGGAATATATATCTCAGATTCTTTCCTTTTACATTTCTAAGACTTTTATTGGCTGTCACAGCCAGTTGGGGTTATTTTCCCTCAAATTTGTAATTTTGTTCTTTCCTTCTCCATATGGTTAAGTTTAATCTGAAGTTATTGTTACTGTGTTGCTATTCAGAAAATTGATGCTGATAGTGATAATGGTAAGAGCCGGTGAGTTAGGAAGGACTACTTCATTTGCAGCAGAGGGGAAAATAAGCTGATCTCTTTACCATGGGGGGAAAAACACAGACCTAAATTCAGTTATCAGATAGGCAGACAAATGCCTAGTGCTGTGGTGATTAGAAAGGTTTAGGTACTATATGCAGCGGGATAATTAGACATATTACTCATGGTTTTGTTGAAACAAACAATGAAAAAATTGTTGATGTCTACTCAACTAGATCTATCTGTGAAATATGTGGGACAGAAGTAGCTGTTAGACCTGTGTGGGATGATGTTGCTGCTCTCTGTTCTTCTGACAAAAAAATCAAGATCAGCAGAGGAAATACAGACATGGTTTTTGTTCCTGGCACATCCTGGGAGAAAGCCAGGACTTGCTTCTACTTTGACCAAAGGTGGTTTCTGGAAAGGTTCTCTTTTGCCATGTCTGGAGTTCTGTCTCTGAATAGGCTATTTGATTTAGCAAGCTGTACTGCCATGGCAGGTCCACGTTGTTGAAATTCTAAAATGAAATTAAATATGTTTGTGTGCCAGCGTAGCACAGTACCCTTTTAATGCATGGAATATGCTCTGCTGAAGAGTAGTATCCCCTCCCAACCCGAATGGATGAGGCAGTTGTTCCCTAGTGGCAGGTACACCACATATTTGGCCATCAAAAGGCAGCTTTGAATTTCATTTTAGTTGAATAGTGATAAGCTGAAAGCCTAGTCAGTTGGTATTAAAAAAAGACAAAAAACAAACCAAACAAAAACCAAACACAACCAAAAAGGAAACAAAGCAACCTTTCAATAAATTCCTTCATCTCTCACACAATTTGCTTGTAATAACATAATTGTATTCTTCTATTTTTTAGGATAGCTTGCTTTCCTGTATTGCTGTGCAAAAGGTACACATGGAGAGAAATAGAGTGCTCTGTCAAGGGAGTGGATCTTGACTGTAGATGAAACACAGGCTTTGCCTTCTCAGCCTCTTATTATGTATAGGGGTTAGGTGGACTACAAAGCTGATCAAAAGCTGGCTGGACTTCTGAACTTCAAGAATAGTGGTCAAAGGTTGATGGCCAACAATTGCCAGGGGCAGTCTAACAGGGCTTGGTGTCAAGTTGATACTGTTTAATGTCTTGTCATTGGTTCAGGCAATGGGGTGAAATGCGCCCTCAATAAATTGCCAGATGGCACCAATTTGGGAGGAAGGTTGATATGCTCAAAAACCAGGGCAGCCGTTAGGTGTATCTCAACAGGCTGAGGAAACGGGCTGACAAAAACCTAATGAAGCTCAATAAAAGCCAATGCAAAGTCCTGTGGTGGGATGGAGTAATCTGATGCGATGGTAAGGGCTGGGGATGTGCTGTCTGGGAACTGCTCTGCAGAAAAGGACACGAGAGTCCTGGTGAACAGCCAACAGAACATGAGACTGGAGTGCAACATTGTGAGAAAGGCGGCCAAACATACTGAGCTGTTTGGGTGGATTTAGTGTAAGCATAATCAGAAGGTAAAAGTAAATGATTGTTCCCCTCTAATCAGTAGTTTTAAGACCACATCTGCAGTTCTGAGTCCTGTTTGAGGCTCTGGAGTAAACAGGATGTTGCTATGCTGGAATGAGTCCTTATCTTAGATCGGAGGTGGCCCTGCTTTGATGAGGGGCTGGGCTATAGACCTCCAGAGGTCCCTTCCAGCCAAAATGAACTTACGATGGTATATATAACAACGTGATTTTTGAATCTAAAGTTGGCAAAGGAGATTGTGTACAATGTGTGAAATGTGCAAAATAAGCAGCCTAAAAAAGCACCGTTCAGGGAATACTCTCTTCTCTCTTTTTGAGCGAGAATTTATAGGTGTTCTATATTTACAGTCTCTGCAATGTTCCCTTTGCTGTTCATGAATGCAATTGAATAATGAAGGGGTGACTATTGATGGTAGTGTGCCATTCTTTCGAGACTGCATTTTAAATTATTTCAGAACTGAAACAATTGGCAAACTAAAATGGAAAGACTGAAGCAGTTATTTTCTTCTGCCTCTATACTTGCACCTACTCTGGAGGTTGTTATCACCAAGAAATGGGTGGCTGAAGGTGAAATGTGCAAGCATCTGAAAATTCATGATCAGAAATGTTACTTTGTTCAAACTCTAATTGAAGTCGTTCTTTCTCCAAACTGGATACCTGAGTGTGTGCTTATTGGTTGATTAAAGGTAAAAACTGGGGGGGAGGGGTGATGGTGGGGGGAAAGTATAATAGGGTGGTCTCATCTGGTCTGTCTCGGATTGTACCATTTTATAGAGCTACCATTTCATTTAAATAAATTTGTTTTGGATAAGTTTTGAAATAACATGGTAATAATATTGGCTTTAACCTGTCTACATGTTGCTTTAAAGAAGTTTGCACAGTCATCTTGGAAAAAAAAATTTCTTCATTTTCATGGTAGTAATTTTAAATAATTTTCTTCATTTTCCCCGTTTGTTTGTTATTAAAAGAAAAAAAATACTTGAAGAATAAGTTAATTTCATTATTCTTCCTACGGTTGGAAATAGAACTCCCAGAAAATTAAATAATATCCATTTTGGGGGAACTTTGATTTATTCTCCTGTATAAATGTAGTGGAAGATTGCTTCTGTTTTCTGCTGATCTTTATGGGAAAGGTTTTCATTAAGAACAGATACATTACTCGTTACAGAAAAACTAGAATACTAACTCGCTGCATATGTCTGAAGTATTTTACTTCCTTCACTTCCAGTACTTTACAGTAACTGAAATTGAAACTCCTGGGAATCTTTTCCCTTAGATTTTTAGTGATGTATAAGATTGTTTTAAATGCTCTGTGGGTAGTTCACAAACAGTAAGTGTACTCTAGGGGAGCTAGCCTTGGAGGCTCCATCAATAACTAGTGGAGGACATTCCCAGGAGCACCAGCTTCTCTTCTTTGGCGAGTGGAAGCCTGGGTATGATAGATTTAAACTTAAACCTGCCTTATAAAGTTGTCTGCTATATTAGTTTAGTGTTCAGTTAAGGATTATTTAAATCCTCTTATGTTATTTATTCTATGATTCTATTTCCTCTAATACAGTATCTTAGGAAAAAAAACCCACAAAGATAGATAATATTAAAGCTTCTGTTCTAGATGCAATATCATAGAATCATAGAATGGTTTGGCTTGGAAGGGACTTCAAAGATCATCTAGTTCCAACCCCCTGCCATGGGCAGGGACACCCTCCAGTAGACCAGGTTGCCCAAAGTCCCATCCAACCTGGCCTTGAACATTGCCAGGGATGGAACCTCCACAACTTCTTTGGGCACCCTGTGCCAGGGCCTCACCACCCTCACAGTAAGGAATTTCTTTCTAAAGTCCAATCTAAATCTCCCCTCTTTTAGTTTAAACCCATTCCCCCTTGTCCTGTCACTCCCTGCCCTTGTAACCAGCCCCTCTCCAGCTTTCCTGGAGCCCCTTTAGGTACAGGTCTTATGAGGAGCGGCTGAAGGAACTGGGCTTGTTTAGTCT
>VWZZ01005918.1:116769-154600 GCA_013399095.1 Psophia crepitans | reverse complement strand
TCTCAGCAGAGCGGGACAGAGGGGCAGAATCCCCTCCCTTGCCCTGCTGGCCACACTGGTTTTGACGCAGCCCAGGACACAGGTGGCTTTCTGGGCTGCCAGCGCACACTGCTGGCTCATGTAGAGGTACCCAGCACCCCAAGTCCTTCTCCTCAGGGGTGCTTTCAATCCATTCTCCGCCCAGCCTGTAGCTGTGCTTGGGATTATGCCAACCCATGTGTAGAACATCGCACTTGGCCTTGCTGAACTTCATGCAGTTCACACGGGCCCACCTCTGAAGCCTGTCAAGGCCCCTCTGGATGGCATCCCTTTCCTTCAGCGTGTTGACTGCACCACACAGTTTGGTGGTATTGGCAACCATTCTATCTATTAAGGTAGGAAGTAAAGATAAAATTTCCCCTCAACATAAACAACCCCAGAATTAGTTAGAAAAAGCTGTACAAAAATAATTACCATATCTTTTTTTTTTCCTTTCTTCCCCCTCCTATCCAATACAACTGTTGCCTGTTTTGTGGTCGAGTTCCTTTGAGAACTAAATCTTCAATAATGCCAGCTTTAGGATTGTTAACAGTTGGGTTGTTTTGTTGTTTGGGTTTTTTTTAAACCAAAAAGAAGTGTCAAGAAAATGGTACATTAAATATCAACTAACAATTTCACTTTGTGAAGTATGTGCTGTTTATAGTGACAAGTCTCATACAGATCCAATAATGCAGCACAAAGTACCACTAAGCCCAGGGATTTCAGAAGTTGCATGTTCTACTATTACTCTAGTGTGCTGTGCCCTCATGTGGCTAAATTAAGTACCTTCCTTGAATGAATCAGACACCCTTTGAGTTTATTGTCTATTCTACTAAAGAACTGGGAGAAATAAAGATGATTAGCTAAATGGGAGATAGTTTGGTGCTAAGTAGTTATTTGGTATTTATTTTTTTGTTGTACAGCTCTCAAATGTTTTGGTACTTGGAGATGAGTACAAATACATTTGCATTTTGTTCTGGTTCAACAATAGATGTGTGCATTTTGCTTGTCTTGGTTTTTGAGATTTTGAGAGTCTGCTTATTGATATTTAGGATAAAATGGCTTCATGTCTGATTGGTTAATACTGATAATTCCAAGTATAGAAATGGAAGCTTTGTTGATTTTTTCCCCACATAATATATAGTACCAAAAGTCTTTTGGTACCATTTGAGTACCACAAAACTTAATTTTGTGACAATAGTACATAGCTAGCTACTCTACATGTCTCACGTCATGCATGTTATGCATTTGTAAGCTTGACTATAAGTTCTGTATTCAGTTTTGGAAAGAATTAGAGCTAATGAAGTCATTTGTTTTTCTTTTTTTTTTTCACTTCTCATCATTCACGTAGATTGCTAGCAGCTTTTCTTGAGGGTTTCATATCCTTCCAGCAAATTGCATATGATAATGACTTTTCTTGTACTTACGAAAGTAGTGTAACAAATTTTTTGCCCCAAATGAAAAATTGGTAAAAATGGAGAAAACCAGAAAAATGGACTCATGGAATCAGTGACATTTACTGTTTTAATTAACAAGAAAAGCAACATATGCCATGGGGGGTTTGCATTAGTAATAACTTATTAACTGTGAAAAGTTAAATAAAGTTATTGAAAGCAAAAAAATTACTTCATCCTCAATTACTGCTCAGTTATTGCTAAGACCATTGGACACGGCACTGGAAGTTAACATTTCTGTCTGCTTTGAGATCACTACTGCTTAATGTGTCTTTACTGATTATCAGATAGACTTTAACTTTTTTATTATTGGTAGCTGAAGTAAGATAAACCTGAGGTTTTACAGTTTAAGGGAACATTTTTTGAATTGTAACCTGTTTGAATTGTAACTGCTGAGTTGCACAGAGATGATCATTTGGTGCTAACTAACTTGCCTTTACTGGTTTCAACATTTCAAATTCCCACATGGTTATGGGATGTTGTCTTACTAGGACAATGGTAAACAGAAGGAAGATGGTCACAAAATCACAAGCAGGAAGGATTCGACATCTCCAAATGTTGCTCCAAATAAAGTTCAATCTATGCTATATAAAACCCATAAGCGTCTTTGATTTAGAGCTTTGGAAGACTCAAAGGTATGGAGATAGAATCATGGAATCACTAAGGTTGGAAAGGACCTCTGAGATCATCAAGTCCAACCATCAAACTAACACCACCATGCCTGCTAGATCATGTCCTGGAGTGCCATGTCTACATGCTTTTTTAATGTCTCCAGGGCGATTCAACCACCTCTCTGGGCAGTCCGTTCCAATACATCACTACTCTTTCAGTGAAGAAGTTTTTCCTAATATCCAACCTAAACCTCCCCTGACGCAACTTGAGGCCATAACGTGAGATGCCAAGTCCTTTCAGGCACCCAGCTCCTGGAGTGCAGTTCATACCACAAAGTTATGTGATTAGGCTCCCTGTACAACACATGGAGAAGAGAGATGCTTAGCAGTGAGATTTATAAGGTGGCAGGTGGGAGAGATGTCAAAGACAGTGGATGTTTTGAAATTCCATCCCTTCCTGGAACTGATATGCTCAATTCTGAGCCTGCAGAGCGGAGCTTTTGTCGTGTGGTGATTAACAGACAATGTGTTTGCTTGGAGTTAGTCTGAGTCCTCCTTTAAGATGAAAAAATGCCTCATTCTTCTCTTTTCAAACCCAACCACACTAGTGTTGCAGCCCATCTTATTATATAATATTCTAGATGTTAAGGTATTCACCCATGAAGGTGGAAGACTTGGCTCACTTTTCTCCTGAGCCTTGGGGGGTACTTCAAACCCACATTTCTTACTCCCCCCGCAAGGCAATGCTGTACCCACCAGTCATAGCCTGGTCTCAAAGCTGCATAAAGTAGTCATCCTGATAAAATTATGTCGTTATATGGGGAAGAATTCTTGTTCATCTCTCCATCTTAGTATAGAATCAGCTTTTCTTATCCATAATGAAGAAATAGATGACAGAAAGTACATGTTTAATACTAATCATAAACTTAAATTTTTGAAATGATACTGCCTTACTTCCTTGGTGTAACCTAAAAAACTGAAATAATGGGAATCTGTGTACTTCGTACTGTCTTGGCAGTTGCACTTGACTGGATGCAAGTTCTTTTGTGCAACTAGAACAACAGCAGTGAATTAGAAATAGAGAGGAACGTCTTAAAATTTGCCTTTTATATTTTGCTTGCATTAAAGGCATTGAGCAGATTCTTTAGGAGTCAGATTCAGCCAATGGTTTTGTCGAAGATTGTTTTCTCACAGTGATAGTAAACCGTTGTGTATTTGCTCCGATTAAACACCTACTTAGGTTTTTCTAGCTAGGCAATTATCAAAATTCCTAAGACGGTACTAGAAACCTATGTTCAGGAAGGAGATTACTTAGTTTCCTTAGGATTGCAAGCCCTTTCTTTTAGCAGCACAGAGGCAGAGAGGGTATCTTGTAATTGATGTTACTGTTTGTACTGCCAGTTCCATGAGATGGTCCCAGTGGCGTGACCAGTTGACAAGTGTCCACACCACAGTGCGGCACTGCCTTAAGTGGCACTAATTGGCGTTCTTCATGTCAGGTTTTGCACAGGGGTTGAATGAGCTGTAGCTATCGAACAAATGTTCCTCGCTTTTTCTGGGGTTACACTCGAGGCAAGTTGGGTGGTGTGGGGAACCTTGAGTCATGCACACAAGCAAGTGGATCCATAGGAAATTTGAGGAATATAAATCTGCTGTCTTTCATGAGTGGAATATTAACATAATCTCTTTTTCCTCTATACCAGGTAACTGTGTGTGATGGAGTTATAAGAAAAGATGCTGGAATTCATATTGGTCTTCTAAATAGCATCATGGTAGTTTAGTGCCAATTATTAACAGTAGAACTTTGTCACAAAAGGAGAATTTAAGGTTTTTTACTCACAATATATTTTGTCTCTTATTTGTAATAAATTAGAGGAGACATTTTATTAGCTTAACTTATATTGATTCTTCTTTCAGTTGTGGGAAAGTCGTTGAAAACATATTGCAGGTTTGTATGCCTGTTGTATAAATTTTCAGGAAGGTTTGTGGGAGGAAAATAAGTGTGATGAGTTGGGGTTTTTTATTGTGAGGGGCTTTTTTTTTTCCTTCCTTCTTTTCATTAACAAAACAAGTAGTAGGAAATTCCATAGAGAATTCATACGTGCTGGAGAACTTTAAAATACTTGCTGGAGAACTTTAAAAGTGCCTTATATAACATTCTTTCACGTTGGCTAGGAAATAAGCCTCTTCCCATGGTGTGAACACTGATAAGAAGAATATAAATTAACAGTAACGGTGTTGCTATCTCTAAATTACATCCTAAAGGTACATCATGTAGACAGAATAGAAATATGCAAATTTGTTCAGGAATTTGTATTTGGCAGAGAGAACGTGAATCAGAGCAGCTAGCTGTCCTCAAGCTAGATTGGATGAAAATATACTGGCTCTAATCAGTGTTGCCTGACTTATCTATGTACTTTGCATCCAAAAGGTAGGTGTGTCACTGGCATTTTTTAACATTCTAGCTAATAATTTATACACTAGAGAGGATAGACTGCTTATTTATTAATTCTTCTAACCAACAGGTGTTTGCAGACACTGAAGGTAACTGGAAGGAGTACAAAAAGGCTGGGTTAAAACGCTGGAATTCGGTGTGGGCAGTGAAAGTTATATTTGTCAATGAAAATTCAAGTGTCTATATATAATAGAGAAAGAATTCAGTTTTATGAATTAGGTAGACAGCTGGTACTAATTCTGCAGAGATAATTATAGGAGTTAATTATGTAAGTTGTTATGATTTATGAGCTAAGGACAGTGGCAAATTACTTAAGTTGATAGAGTAAATTGGAGAATGATTATTATCAAAAAAGGAGTTATATTAAGGACTGAATTATGCTCAGCAGAACATCTGTGTTCATAATTATATTGGTGTAATAAGAAAAAAATCCCAGTTTTTTACATAGTACTAGAGAATAAGTACAAATATGGAAAAAACCCGTTAGCCACTCCCCTGTTTTGTATGTGAGTGGAGCAGAAGTAGTTGTTGAAAGTGTTTTCTGCTGTAATTTGCTCAATAATATCTTGTAGCTGGATTAGGATTACCTAATGAGCTACGCTGAGAGCCATATTGTAAAGTAAGTTATGGTGTGCAGAAGCAGGAATATATAAAACAAAGTCCTGTGTGGTTCTGCTCTGGTTCTGGATGGCCAAAGTGAAGAAGGTCACACACACAGTGTTTAGGTCTGCTCTCCACCTCATTTTGAGCAAGGAGTTGAATCTGATCTTCTTACACCCATGCCAACGCTTTAGCCCATGTCAGTGCTGTAACCCGTAACGTCATCTGTTTCTCTCCCAAAGTGTTTTGAAAGGTCTCTGTTTCATCCTGCTGCCAAAGGAAACAAAAAAAAATAAAAAATCCCAACCCTGACAAAGTTTGGAAAATGAAGTTCTTGTTTTCCAGACAGTTGCAGTGATTTTTTTAGTTTGATGAAACAAACTTCTTTCAGAAACAGGAGGATTTTGAAAAACAACACTCAAGGGGATACCATTAGTATAACCAGTGAGGCAATAAGATGCATTTGAGTGGAAGGGTAGCCTTACATCTAGAAGCAAAAGGGCCCTTACACTGAAATGTCAGGGCTGTCTTTTTTCAGGTCATTGAGTGTTTCCAGCAGCTTGGTGATATATGAGTGTATGAGAAGAGAGGAATAACTTTAGCTGTTCATTTTCAAGAAATGCCACTGGGAAGAACAAGTAATATTTACTGGAGAATAGAGGGGACGTAGGGGAGAACAGTGAAATTTCTTGCAAATAATTCATGATCTTTCAGAGAAGCCCTTTTACATGGATTTCGTCTGTCACAATCAAACCAAAGTGTTTGTGTGAATGGTTTCCATAATGTACATTTTTGCATAGCTGCATTTGTTTCAGCTGTTTTGGCTTATTAAAAACAAGCAAACAGATGAATGCTGTCCACCTCCTAAAAACCTCCGACAGCCTCTGTAATTGATGTTTAAAAATCATAGACTCGCCGAATCATAGAATGATTTGGCTTGGAAGGGACCTTTAAAGGTCATCTCATCCAGTCCTCCTGCCATGCACAGGGACACCTTCGACAAGGATCAGGTTGCTCAGAGCCTCATCAAACCTGGTGTTGAATACATTCAATGATGGGGTGTCAACTTCTCCAGGTAATCTGTTCCAGTGCCTCATTATAAAAAAAAAAAAAAATAAAAAAAAAATTCATGCTAAACATCTAATCTCAATCTCCCCTCTTTTAGTTTAAACCCATCCCCCATGTCCTGTCACTCCCTGCCCTTGTAACCAGCCCCTCTCCAGCTTTCCTGGAGCCCCTTCAGGGACTGGAGGGCTGCAATTAGGTCTCCCTGGAGCCTTCTCTCCTCCAGGCTGAACAAGCCCAACTCCCTCACCCTGTCCTCAAAGGAGAGGTACTCCAGCCCTCGGATCAATTTTGTGGCCTCCTCTGGCCTCGCTCCAGCAGCTCCGTGTCCTTCCTGCCCTGGGGCCCCCCGAGCTGGAGGCAGCACTGCAGGGGGGTCTCAGCAGAGCGGGGCAGAGGGGCAGAATCCCCTCCCTGGCCCTGCTGGTCCCGCTGCTGGGGCTGCAGCCCAGGACACGGGGGGCTTTCTGGGCTGCCAGCGCACACTGCTGGCTCGTGGTGAGCTGCTCATCAGTCATCACCCCCAAATCCTTCCCTGCAGGGCTGCTCTCAATATTTTCATCACCAAGTCTGTACTGAAGAAATAATAAGGCATCAGTCCTAGGTGGGTGATCAGTCATAAGCCACAAGGATTAGGAGTATAATAAAAAACCCGCTTATCAATATTTTGTCCAAAAATTGTCAATATAAGTATATTTTGTAATGTGGTTATGAAAAGTCTTAACTAATGCAATTCAAGCAGATTTTGAGGAAAGAAAGGGTGGGAAAGTACTACAATTCTTAAACTTTTGGCCCATGAATTTCAGAAGTCTGTAGGGGAGACAGTTTAGTTCACAGAGCCAGAAATGTTTTTTCTATAAACTGTAGCTGCTGACTTGGGATTAATTTGATAAGTACGTGATCTACCTCTATCCCCTTTCACTTCTGGCATCCCTACCTGCACGTGACCTCTGCAATAGGGAAATCCATGCTAATAGAATTTTCTGCTCTTAGCAAAGACATCCTCACCTTTCTTTTGTGCTGCTGGAGCTGTGTAAGGAAGACTTAATTCAGGATGGGACTGAACTATTAATTAGCGAAGTTCTGTTTTTCCAACAGAGACCTATGTTAGAACTGTGTGAAGCTGCTTTAATAAAATAAGAGAGCAAGGTTCCCTAGTGTGATCACAAAGCCAGGATCATTATAGGTTGCCAAATGAGCTTATGGTAATTATCAAGTGATATATTTGATAGTTGTACAGAATTTTGGGTGAGGGCTGCATTAATTAGTAACAGAAGCTGATAGAGACATTCTTTCCTTTGTACCAGCATAGGTGGGATATTTAAAATAAACCAGTTAGCTTTAAAACCCTGCCAGAAAACTGAGCTGTGTTCTTGTCTTGTCTTTAGCTTTTTTTTCATTTGTTTTTTAAACACAAATCCATTTAAAATGTTCTGGATAGACACTTCTGAAAAACTCAAGCATAGTACTAATAAGATAACAAGTTATTTTATTGATGTATGGCTTTTTAAAAAGGGGAATGTAGCTAACACACCATGGTTTTTTCCTGTTACTGGTGTAAGAAGCCACCTTCCCTCCTTCCCTTCTCCCAGTACGGCTGAATTTTCTGAATGGTATTTCTAATTTTGGAACAGAGTCCTTTCTCAGCATTTCAAACTGGTAATTTAATGTAATTTAAAAGAAGCTGACACAAGGTGGGCAAAATTGCAAGATTCCAGTTTTTGAGTGATTTTCTTCCTGTGAGGGCAGCGTATTATGCAGAATGCAATCGATTAGTGCAAAGGCTGGAATGCAGTATTGCCCTTTCCCAAGTAAATGTCCTAGCCCTACACTGAGAATGATTCTTCTGCTTGCTTCCTGCCTTTCGGTCATATGGGTCTTCTCTCTCTTGCAGCATGATGGTCAAACTTCATTTAGAGAGAAGAAAACCCCAGCATTCCAGTTAGCATACAGTTAGTTGGTTACAATACTTCCTTGGGAAGGGGAAGATCTCCGTTGCATCAGGAGGGTCCAAAATTCTACTTTCCTTTGCCCTTTTTATTAGGCCATCAGATTAATGTTTACAGAATATTTTAGGGGACCTTGAATAAAATCTACATTATAAATGAAAATCATTGTACCAATCACTGTATGAGGTTTTCCTTTCAAGCTCTCTTGTTTCAACTTGTGCCTATCTTCTATTGGAGACCCCAAAACTGAACACAATACTCAAGGTGTGCTGGAGCACACTGCTGACACCCTGCTGTCTATGAAGGTCCCTTGAAGCAGATTTGCTTCCCAGCCGGTCAAATCCTTCCCGTGTTTTATTACCAGAGAATTCCTCCTTACTGGTGCGGGACTTTGCACTTGTCCTTGTTGACTTTTATCAGGTTCCTCTGAGTGACAGCCCTGCCCTGAAACATATTGACTGATCCTCACAATCCACCACTTGCAACTTGATGAGAATGCTATCCATTGCTGGCACCAGGTCATCTCTGTCCCTAATATGGGGATTAAGTCATCTAAAAATAAATGCAGAGGAACACAAGAAGTACTCACTAGAAAATCCTTTCAGTAGTACAGTAAGTCCACGATGATTTTCTCTGACTCGCTGCTTACACAAGATGACCATGAATGTTCCTAGAATAAGGCACTCAGCTTTCTAGGCAGAGCGGTAACAATTAGTGTAGGAATTTCTACCTCATGGTACAAGGCTAGGAAATTTCATTGTGGTGTTTGGAAAATATTTGCATTTTGGAAAGACTTTCTGTGTCTGCTCTCAATGCTTTCTTTACTGTGTATGTCACTTCAGCGTCCTGTGACTTTCTCATTCAATCAGAAATTGTACGTTGAAAATCTTGTAGAAGTTTTTAGACTTTTTGCTGTTCTCATTAGTTCATATAATCTAGTTTTGATAGGCCGATTAATTTTTGAAACTATACATTGAGAGTCGTCTGTGTTGGGCCACATCATTCTGTTTATGTTTCCTGCTATCCTTGCAGTGATTGACAAATTCTGAATGTGGAGGTTTTTTTGAAGGACGTGTATTTACATATTCAAATTATTATATGCAGCAGAGATTTTCATTTATTCTTTTGTTAAAAGTAGCTGTTACATTAAATTTGGGTGCAGTGTGTGGTTTGTTTTCTTAAGAAAACTAACCTCCAGTGTTTGCTTCTAGAGCTGTGAATGAGACAGTCTCTGAATTGAATGAATAATATTGTTTTGATCAAATTAGTTTGGGACACAGATTCCATATAAAAATTAATTTTATCTATTATAAAGTTCATTTAAGTGAATGCGACATTGAGTAATTTTCCAGGCAGATTGAAGTATTTGGAATAGAGAAATGAAATTAAATCACAGGTAGGAGATGTGATGTTTACAAGGTCGGAGACTTGAGTGATGGTGGTGGGACTACAGTAGATCCCTTCTCTCTGCTGTCCTCATCCACAGGACATGTTAGAAGAAGAGATGTTAAGATGTTCCAGTGGTGCACACTGAAGATTATATTGCTCTTCCTTCTTTTTGTAGTTTCTATTAAATACTTTTACATTAATCTACGTTGGCTTTTTCTTTGATCTTAGAGGTTTTTAGTTTGTGTTTTGCTTTTCCCCCTAGGGTTTTCTTTTTTCCACAGGAAAACATTTTAGATATATCTTAAAATTTTTCCAAGCATTTAAGTGGATTTTTTTTTTTTTTTTAATAGTATTGTGAAAAAACTAATTGGTTTTGCTGGTGTTTTGCTAACCTGGAATGTGTAACCTAGCACTGCCAAGTCCACCACTTAAATCATGTCCCTCAGTTCACTCTGACTGCATAAGAAAATCTGAATTTTGCATTTGTCTTTACACTTTCTTGAAAAAAACCCCACCCGGTCATAACTGATGACCAGCCAGGTCCCATTAAACCAAACACACACCTAATGAAAATTGATATATGTTCAACCAATTACTATTTTTGCTTCACCTATTTCATGCTTACCCATTCAAGAAATGGTTTTTTGCAGGACTTGCCTCATACTTGCCAATTTTAGGAGGAAAGCCTCGCTTGTCACTCAACGAAGTTGGTTTAAATTAAGTCAGGATGCTTACTTTTCAAAGTATGTTTTATTTAAAATTGCCTGGAGATAATTGCTGTGCTATGGGGGCTGTACATAAAATGATTTGTTGATTCTGCTGAAGACCATTGTTGCATGAATAAATGCGATATGTGGAAATCTTTTGTTAAAGAACACGCACGCATACACACTGTATGTACCTATATCTGTATGTATATCCGTATATATATATATAAATACATATTTATCTATACACCACCAAAACATTTTGGAGATTATCATGGTAAAATATTTATTCAGGATTTATTTCACTTAATTTAGCAATCTAACACCTATTTGCTTGTTCTCAATCTGAATTTGTAGGTGCCCTTCCTTCTTAATGATAGAATAGAATAGAATCATTAAGTTGGAAGTGACCTCAAGGATCATCTAGTCCAACCATCCCCCCCCCACCTATTACCCACTAAACCATGTCCCCAAGTACCACATCCAACCCTTCCTTAAACACCCCCAGGGACGGTGACTCCACCACCTCCCTGGGCAACCCGTTCCAATGCCCGACCACCCTCATTGGCTGCCTGTCTGTAAGCACGAATTCATCCTATCTGACGACAGCTGTGGTCCCTTTTCCTCTTCATGCATTAGTTCAGCACTCGTAGATGATCTTACAATAGATGTGTAACTTTCCTGGGGTAAAGTCAAGTGAAAAGAATCCCATCTGATAGTTGAATCCTGCACAGAAGGAGCAGACTTGCAGACTTAAGATCCAATAACACCGATTTTGTTGAATCATAGAATTTCTTTCTGATATCTAATCTAAATCTCCCCTCTTTTAGTTTAAACCCATTCCCCTTGTCCTGTCACTGCTTGCTCTGGAACCAGCCCCTCTCCAGCTTTCTTGGAGCCCCTTTAGGGACTGGAGGGCCGCGATTAGCTCTCCCCAGAGCCTTCTCTTCTCCAGGCTGAACAAGCCCAACTCCCTTAGCCTGTCCTTGTAGGAGAGGTGCTCCAGCCCTCAGATAAACTTTGTGGCCTCCTCTGGACTAGCTCCAGCAGCTTCATGTCTTTCCTGTCCTGGGGACCCCAGAGCTGGAAGCAGCACTGCAGGGGGGTCTCAGCAGAGCAGAGCGGAGGGGCAGAATCCCCTACCTCATCCTGCTTGCCATACTGGTTTTGATGCAGCCCAGGACATGGGTGGCTTTCTGGACTGCCAGCGGACACAATTTTCATGGAGAACTTTAAAATTGTAGGGTACCTAAAGAAGTCTGCAATCCAACTAATTCCTATGTCTTCACAGGACTCCAGCAGTTCTTCTGCCAGTCACAACTTCTTTGTGGTTGTGCAATTTCAAATGTTTTTGTAGCTATTGACCCCTATAGCTACCTAATAAAGATCTATGAAATTGTCTGATTTTACTTAATTTATTGACTACTTTTTCTTTAGATCTTTTTCTTCTCTATACTGTCTGAACTATTCCGGCAGTCTAATTCTAGTTTGTTCAATAAGTCCAACTAATTAAGATCAAGTTCTGACATTATTCTCTTAATTTGTGAGTCTCCTACATAAATTTCAGCATTAAACAATTTTATTGCCTGCTGTATGTTAAAGCTGTTCTTAGTCATCCTTAGGATGTGCCGGACAAATCCCTTCCGTTTGCCGAACCTGAGATAGGTTACCGAGGTAGCCTCGTTTGTTTGCTTATAAAATTTTAAAATCCTTAAAGAGGGAATGATCAACCACAAAATGATTTTCAGGAAATCTTATGAATAATAATTTAAAGAGAAAACTAATAATGGAAATATTATTTCTAGATATAAATAGTGGGGAAAAAACAGGTGATGGAAGAATATTACCTTCCTGTAGCCAGGCAGACTTCTTCCTGAAAGAAGGCTCTGAAATACAATTTTTTTTCACCCAATACATCCCTTCATCTATGCTTATGGTGTTTCCAAGCCCTGATAATCCCTTTTTTCTTTTTTTTTTTTCTCTTCTTCCTCCATAGTCAATAGGTTTTTTTTAATGTGATTTGAAAAAAAAAATAATTAAAAAACCAAAAGAAAAACCCAAACCACAACACAACAAAGCTCGTAGAGCAAAAAAAACCCTGTAACACAGAGAGCATAACAAAAGGCTGTTTGGCCACCACTCTACCAAACTCCTTGTCACGCTTCTTGGGATGATAGTGAATTTTTATACTTCATTTTGAAATGTTTTCCTTTGTAACTGTCTTTATTGGAAAGGTTTTTATTTTCTTACAGTAAATTGCTGGATTAGCACACTGATGTATTGCTTCAGCTGCCCTGGCTTGTATCCTCGTTGGGGTGAATCTCATCCCTGAGCATGGCAGATACATGGCTTTTTTTTTTTCCCCATGCATTTAACACCTGAAGATATCCGATTCCCTATTCCTGCTTTACAGAAAGGCAGCCTGTTACTGCCGGAGTGAGAGAAGACTTTTTTTGGTCCAGCAAAAAGCAGTGTTATATGCTGTGCTGCCTTGTTAAGCTTCGTGATTAAAGTTTGTAATCAGTTTATCGACAGCTCAGTAAGGAATTTCTTTAGGGGATTCGACAAACATGAAAGCAGATTTTCTTTCATTTTAAATACTGGGGAGGGAGTGGGATCGTTTCACTATCTGTCAATATGTTATAACTGTACTGGAGCAATACCGAACTGAGCGGTTTTAACATGTAGAAGCTTTGCAGCAGGAGCTATTCATCCCTTAATGTCTGGAAAACAGCCACAATGGTTTTGTCACCACTTGTATGTAACTGACAGTACTTATCTCAAGGAACAATTGCTTTTGGAATGGTTTCTGGCCCACATGTGTTAGGGTTTCATTTTATCAGTGTATTCTTTTTTTTTTTTTTTAAAACTGAAAAGCAGTGACCAAAATGATGCTTTAGCACCAATGCTATTTCATACCTGTTTCTTATCTTTTTCTCCTTCACCACTTGACTGTGATTTGCTTAGAATCATAGAATCCTTAAGGTTGGAAGAGACCTCTAGGATCATCTAGTCCATCCGTCCCCCCACCACCTATTACCCACTAAACCACGTCCCTAAGTACCACATCCAACCTTTCCTTAAACACCCCCAGGGACGGGGACTCCACCACCTCCCTGGGCAACCCATTCCAGTGCCCGACCACCCTTTCAGAGAAGAAATTTCTCCTTATCTCCAACCTGAACCTTAGGCTAAGCCCAGACTAAATATGGATTAAAAGGAAACAACTGTTTTTGAGGATATGTACTCCCACGCTTTGGATTTTAAACTTTAAATTTTCTTTATTCGATACATGGGCCCACTACATCATTTCAACAGTAAACAAAATCAAGGGGGTGTTGAATTAGGTGGCCAACCACCATGTTATTGAGTTGAAGAGTTATTCAAACTGACAAAAACTTGTTTTTCTTTCCCAAAGGTGACAACGCTTGTTAACACAAGCAATAAAGGACCATCTGGCAAAAAGAAAGGGCGCTCGAAGAAGGCTCATGTGTTGGCTGCTTCGGTAGAGCAGGCCACCCAAAACTTTTTAGAAAAAGGAGATCAGATTGCTAAAGAGAGCCAGGATCTCAAGGAGGAATTGGTTGCTGCTGTAGAGGATGTACGCAAACAAGGTATGCAGAACAAAGTGGGGTAACTGCTTTATTTTGATGCTTTTTGAAATTTCTTTCGAAACAAGATTATCGGCTGCTCTGGTAACGTTACTGAAACTACGTGGTGTATTACAGTATATCTGTAATATGGCATATAAGCATTAAAAGAGCTATAACTTCATGAATGGCAATGAATATAAAGAATGTTCTAACTTTTATTTTAAAAATGCAGATTGTTTTGTGATGGTTTGGTTGGTTTTTTTTCCCTTTTTGCTGTTCTGTCACCAAATAGTAAACCCAAATATTACTTAGCAGCCACGCTGCCCAGTGCCAAAGCTTATTATTTAATTTTCCACCTGCTTTTCATTCTGCTGTGTAACAAAATGGCATGTTTTTTTTCCCTTTGCTAAATTTAAGCAGTGGTTTAAAGCCCGTGGGTGCAAATGTAGAATTAGGATTATGGTACGTACATTTCTGAACGTTCTAACAATTGTCAGCCAAATAGCACAGCATCACAGAATTACTTGTGGTTTCAAGTGTATATTAAAATGTATACACAGATTATCAAAGTCTGAAAATATACATGTAATTGTAATATCAAAACATTTTTCCCTAGGTGTTGGTGATGATAAGATAAAAGTTAACATTAGTTTGCATACTGCATAGGTTAAACTTTTTAGTTTCAAGATACACAGTGTTACAAAACATTGCCTAGCTGGCTGTGGGGCTCCGGCGTGGGATAATAACGGTTTCTTTACTAGCAGGAAAAAAATCTTGATTTTGCATGATTTAATATTTGAAGTTTCAATTGGTACTATAAGAAAACAGTTTTCAAATCAGGCTTCCAAATTTTAGAAATACAATCTTCTGACAGTTTTCCTTCAAAAGGTAAAGTGTATGTCAGATGCTTTCAAATTTACCTGCGTGATAGGGGAAAAATATGTTTTCAATATATGCTCAAAACAAAACTCTTTTATTGACTTTGATTGTAATTATCTTTATTGCAGCAGAATTAAGTACCTTTCAGTTTTTTCCTATTATAAATCCTATAATCTAAAGATACCATCTGCCAGTATCATCAGTGCTGGGGTTTGGAACAAGACTGGCAGATCTCCAACTGGGCTTCTGGAAGGATTCAAAAGGACTTAAGTATAAAGTGCTGCTTTTCAGTGAGCTCGGCTCCCAGCAATCGTGCCATGTTTTTTCAGCTTCATATCATGTGAAGCAGGCAGGGTTAAAACTTTGTATACAGAAACACTGATTAGTGAATATTCTGGTCTGTTCTATCCTGAGGCTGTTTCTTCCTCCTATCCACTATGTGCATATTTGGTTTCACTGTTCCTATGTGGGTTTTTGTTGTTTGTTTTGGGGTTTTTCTGCAATATTCAATTGCTAGTACATCATGATGGGTCGAATATTTGCTGTATACTCTATATACACTTTTATGCCGGTATTCTGGTGTTTTTTCCTCCTTTAGTTTGGTGTTTTATTGGAGTTTTTTTGTTGTTGTTATCTAAGGTTGAGGGGGGGATGTGTTTGTTGGTGTTGGTTTTGGGGTTTGGTTTTTTTACGTTTTTTTTAGACTTTTGATGCTGATGCCTGGTTGGTCCAGCATGCTCTTTCATTTCTCAGCTACTTTAGTTTCCCGTTGCTTACATTCCTTATTTTGTGTTACGTCAAATTCTAGCACAGCGTCTTCAGCGCTGACGCGAGTGCCCTTGTTCCCTCTGAATTTACAGCTCTCTCCCTTTGGGGCTGCGGGGCTGACTCAGGCTTCCCAGCTTCTCCCCAGGCACCTTCGACTGAGTTAGAGTCATCAGCCTAAACTGTTGCACGCGCTCTGATCTAGGCAAATATACCACATTCATTAGCATTGTATCAGAGCTGCTTATTGTCTTTATCATTAGAGCTTTGTGTTAGTATAACAGTGATTTCTCTGTAGAATTGTTCTCTATAAAGCTGGAGGCATCTGAGAGAATTTGCTGTGGAGAGTTTTAGTTTTCTTCTTGACTGAATTTCTGACTTTTTAGTTGATAATAAGCCTTGTATTATTTTTATTTTTTTTTAAATCTGCAATTTAGAAAAAAAAACCAACAACATAAAACAACAATGCAGGAAGCAGAGAGGAAAAAAGATCATAAGCAGTATTACACAGAACGATACAGGCACTTATCTGTTGTCAACACTGCAGGCTAGAAAAAAGTCTGTCGGAAAAGTGGAGCAGCTTTTTTGGGTCTGTACAACATGAGTCCATAATTAGGAGAGCAGGAGACACCAAACACAGTTATTAACACACACGAGCTGCGTAAACTAGACCAGCCTTGGTGCGATGTGAAATGATATGTTTAGCTCAGTGACATAAAGAGCTGGATTAATGATCTGAGGCTGTGTTTTAGCAGAGTATTGCTAGTTGATTTTTCTGGCAAAATTCCAGCTTGGATAATTACACCGTCAACCTAAAAACGTCTCCTGCAGTTACAGCTGGCTCTGGTGTGCTCCTCATTTCCTTCCCTATATTGCTCTATATTATTATATGCTACTGTAGACAGTTGTTGCGATTCATCCAGAAGAGCTGCTTGCTGTTGATAGGTACGAAATGAATGTACTGTATCATTTGCAAAATACTTTGGAATGCACGTGAATGTAAAGAATATATAGCTTTAAGATGCTTGTTACTTTAATAATGTGGAACGGTAAATTATATTTGTATAGCTATACAAAACTGATCAGCAACAGTTTTGATGTACAAAGTGAGTTCTACAAAAACAGAGAGTAAGATAGATTTTTAATGTTTTTCTTTCCCCCCACAATTTTATGAAAAGGCGTAAATATTTTATGCATAAAGCTCATAACTGTGTATGTCTGTGTGCATATATATCCTGTAATAATTCCATAATAGGCATACTCTGACCTTATAGTTCAAAACCATCTAAATGCAATTATGCAATAGCTACGCTATCGAATGCTTTGCTGTATGGGTTATTTATTCTGCTGTTGTCAGAGCTGTGTAAAAGATCTCCCAGATGGGGGACAAATGAGACCTAGGATATGCTGATGTTTGTTGTTCATGTCATCTTACATTAGAGGCGAAGGAGAGCAACCAGTCTTCTGCATAGTGAAGTTTTGGGAGGAGTGAGATTTTTGTATGTGTTTTTTTTGGTTGTAATAACCCTCAACCTTGAAAGCACAAAACCTCAGAAGTGCAGGGAAGTGAAGAAGAACTCGGAAATAAGAAATACCCTCTGAGGTGGGGAGCAGGCGGGTATGTTCTCCTAGCATAGGCGTCTAAATGCAACTGCTCCGTTATTGATTGTTACAGAAGGAAATTGCTTGTGGAGGAGACATTCAGGTTGTGGTTCACACAGAAAAAACACAAAGAACTGCTGGTCCATTGGGCTCAGATCTGGTTAAATTTATTAATAAAGAGGGTGCTGGGGAAAGGAAGACGAGGAAATAGATTATGTTTAGGCAAATTTATCTATTAAATGACAATTTAATGTCTATCAGCGTTGTCTGTCTTGTATGTGCTAGTGACTGCTTGACTTGAATATAATTTCCCTAGAAGTTTTCTGGCATACAGTTATAACTTCCATTAAAAACATGATTTAGTCTAGCAGCTGGTTGTTGTTTTAAATTTTTGCTTTTCAAGCAGGGTAGATGCAACTTCACACCATCATCTGAAATTTATACTGCAGTCAAGGGACAGAAAATAGCTGTTCATGTTTTTTTGTGTTTGAAGTCAGTGTAAACTTGAAGTAGACTTAATCTTTTGTTCATGCAGATTTACGCACGTTGCATAAAAAAATATGATCCATGTACTCCGTGACTATCAGTAAATTTGGAAGTATGTATCAACATCTGACACACAAAAATGAATTTGATTTTCTTGGTAACTTTTTTCCTCTCAGATGGAATGGACGAAAAAGTAGTATTTGTAATGCTTTACTGAAATGCTTTTAACTACCTAGTTTTTAAAACTTTTTAAATGAAGATATTAAACGAAGCCCTGTGAAAGGTGGTGTTCTTCCATATTGCTTCCCATCTTCAGTTACTGTGAGAGAAAAGCGGGGAATCTCCTTGAGGTCACTTCCAACCTTAATGATTCTATTCTATTCTATTCTATTCTATTCTATTCTATTCTATTCTATTCTATTCTATTCTATTCTATTCTCAGGTGGTGGGAGCCAACTCCAGAATATGCATACACGAGCTGCCGGTTGCTTTTTTGATAATGTATGTTGCTATTTAAGTTCATTTCAGTTCTTCTGGTTTCAATGACAGCAGTATGACAGGGAGAGAGACAGATTCTGTCTTCACATTTGTGATGTCACATACACTGTCACAACTGTTTCAGGTTTGTGTTCCCAGACACTGCCAAACTCTTAGCCGAATGCACAGCATTCTTTGAGTCTTTAAACCAGTACCTCGTTCAGCTGGCAATTTGTATTTGAGGAGACCTTTCCTGATTGTACAATTTTCTTTCAGTTAGACCTTGTTAGACCAAGAGTTCCCTTCCCCGCAGCTGTGTGTTATCCCAGGCCTTTAAGACTTGCTGCCTGGAGGTCTTGACTTTCCCGACTGAAGCAGAAAGTCCTTGCTCAGGTTTTGCCTTCCTTCAAACTTTTCCACTCTCTTTAGATTATTTTTTTCTCCCTTCTAATCCAATCAGTTTTCTTTTTTAACCTCCTTAAAGAGCTCTTGACAGCCATCTGTTTCCCAAGGAGTCTATGCAGCTCTCCTCTATACTCCCCTTCCATTTCCCTCTCCTTTTCTTTACTACCTTCAATGGTCATACACTTATTTTGTCTTTATTTGCAATTCAGGGCCTGAAAGTCCCCTTATCTCATGGTCTCTGTAGATCTCCCGTTCTCTGCTAACCCTTCTTACTACCATCTCGTTCCCATACCCTCATTCTGTATTCACATAAGGTCCTTCTTGTCTCTTGTGTTCAGTCAAGCTTTTGTAATGCAGAGTAGAAAAAAGCAAATTCTTTTCATTGATCACTTCCACCCCCTCCTTTACAAACTTAATGTACCTAATTGTTGTCCTTGTTTTCTCTACCAGTAGCTCACACTCCTCTCTGAATCCTTCTCTGACTCTGGATGCCTGCTTCACACTGTTCTGTTAGCCCATCCTTGGAACTATACTTATTTTTATCCCTTCTGTCCCTTTTTCCCCTAAATTTTCTTCCTTGCTCACACTGAAAGCATTACAAGTAATTACATTTAAGTCCAGGGTGTGAACATCTTCTTACGTAGCGTGTTGCACTGATGCCTCAGGTGTGCTTGCTTAGCAGAGCCAGCTGCAACAGACTTTCCTGGAGCCCTGACTTATCCAATCTACTCTCTCTCTCTGCTGTCTTGATTTGTTTATTTAAAAAAATAAAAAAGTTGTACTCATTAGTATCTAGAGGACTTCTTGGAATAGTTTGGGTGTAACACTTAGTTACGTTTAAAATATAAAAAACCTTAGCTGAACACATTACACTTTGGTTCATTTGATTAATAAGAATTCAGCTAATGGCTGTAGACTCTCTCCCTCTCTCTCTCTCTGCTAGTTCTTCAGCATTTTTCCAAGTTTATAAAATATATGGAAATGGAACTACTTTTTGAGGGTGTTTGTGTAGAAGTCATTAAAGGACTTGTCACAGTATAACTATTACTTGATGTACTTGATGGGAAAGGAGGAAAATCTTTTTATGGAGCAAGCAGATGATGAAGTATTGTCTAATTTCTGCACCTGTTTTCAACTCTGAGTCCCAGTGACAGGATTCAAAACGACTGGTTGATCTGCAGTTGAATATATTTGAAGGTATCTTGCTGTAATAGCTAAGCACTGATCACTTCAGGGGGTTTGGGGCATTTTTCTGAGTCTTTCTGGCTGATTGCTATTCCTAAAGTCTGAGTTGACTGAAAGAACTGTAGGATATCATGTCTGAATCTTGAAAGTATGATGGAGGACTAATAGATTCTTTAAGAGAAATTAATCCATCTGATACAAATATTTTATCACTTAGAATTTGTCTATGTAACCTGCTTCTTACCTGGGTTAGGCTCTGGAGAAATCTTTTTTAGAAAAGAAATTATCAGGTCTTTTCACTTATATCTGTGTTCTCCCGAAGTTTATTTATAGTGCTCTTCACGGAAGTATATAAGAACTTGGTTTTGCTAATAGATGTTAGTGACTGGTATTTCTAGATACAGGAAACAGTGGGGGTGTGGAAAGAAATTACTGAAAAACAGTTATTTGAGACAGTAGACTTTCTGTTCATTTCTGAAAGATGAAATGAAGCTCCTGGTCAGTCCTGCTTAATAGGAGAATGAGTCTTGGTGTGGACTTTGGAAGAACCTGTGTGCGGGAGAAGCATTTTTTCTGTTTTGCCAATAGCATCTGTGATGATGTACTCTAAAATTTGCTTTTTCCCATCTCTCCGATGGTTCACACCTGTCCAACAGGAAGCTTTGGGCATGGAGATTTGAAATCTTACATTCAGCAAGTCACTGAAGCTGTGGCCTGAAAACTCTATCTTCTTATTCAAACAGATTCATAATCTATTTTGAATTGCTTGTTACATTTGGAAGCAACTTCAATTGTTATTCATGTTTGCAGTGCTCATCCTAAGAAATACGGCGTGCTAAATGTCATTCTATGCAAATACTCTAATGCTAGCTCTTCCAGGCACTTTTCAAATCCATTAATTATCTTTCAATTCTCAGAGAATTTAGCTTCTGAAAGACGTTAAAGTTCCTTTTCTGAAATGATTTAAAACGCTTCTGATGAAAGAGCAGACATTGTATAGAATCTCAAGGAGCTGTTATACAGATAAGTGGTGTCAGGGCTTCCCGAATCCGGTAGCAGCTCCGTGGCCCCGGGTGCAAGCACTGCTGAGGCTGAGCATGCATATTCTCAGTAGGCACGTGCAAACACACATAGACAGCTCACGTACACGTATGTACACGGCTGACCGCACACATCAGAGACTCGGCACTGACACAAACCCAACAGCACCAAGTGTCTCATCCTCTTCCCCTCCCTGGCTGATTAGGACTGAAGACCCCTTACTGGGAAATACCAATAATCGTATTTATAATGTAGATCCTTCTAATAGCTGAGTTTAGGTTCCTAGTCTGTCCCATAGTGGGCCCCCAGATCCTGGGCTCCCCTGTTTTCCCACTCCCAAAGGCACACAGAGACACAGACACATGGAAGCAGATGTCCAGATGTGATCCCTCCAGCAGCTGGAAATCAGAAATCTGGCCCAAGGCATGGCCAGACAAGTGCACTGACCAGCAATTTCTTCCCACGCAGCTGGCCCCTTTTATCCTTTTATACGTCCATTCCTGTTCCTCCCCAAATCATCTTGGTCCTTCCTTTTTGTCACTTTTGGTTCCTCCCCTGAACATCCCATAACAAATCTTGCGCAGTCCTAAAATGTTCTTCCCCTGCTTCCCATGAAGATGCCCTGTATCCTTGAGCAGGAAGCTAAAAACAGAGAAAAATAAAATGCATACAGGTGATTTTCTCTACACATCACTAGTGGTTCAGGCAGTTGGGGAGATCTTGAACTGATGATGACACTGGTTCTTGTTAAAGCCAGCTGAGGACTGAGAGCCTGTGCTTATTCTCTGCAGTGTTTTCAGAAGATTTATTTCCTTAGTTAGAGCTTGTCTGGTATTCATTTCACTTTTCAATATTTTATTTAAGCTCTTGTTAGTTTAAATTTATGAAAGTGACTTACATCTCCCAGCAGTGTTTGTTATAAAGGGTGGTTGGTGTTTGATATATCGCCCAAATATGACCGTTTGAGACAGATTTTACAAAAGCACGGTGATATGCCTTTGAAAAATAATATAAATGATTAGATGATTTTTCCTTTTTTTGTCTTTCTTGAAGATTTTATTACTATCGTGACTCTATGGCAGGAAAGAATATAATTACTTTAGAATGTCAACTTCTGACAGACAGTTGTCAAAAATTAAATTATACTCACAAATTGAAAGTTATAGAAATGGTGTTTCTTCCAGAAATATTTGACTTGAATTCTATAATCAGATCCTAAAGTTGCTACTTGTCCTTTTAGAAACAATATTTCTGTTAAGAAAGGTTGTATTTGAGAAAGGATTGCAGAAATACAACACAGTTAAAAATTCTATCAAGGGATTGTAACTAGGGCATATTTTTCAGTAAATATTTTACTGCATGACCCATCAGAGTGTAGTATTAGTATGCATGAAATTTCTGAATTCAGGTCAAATTTGGAAAATGGTTTAAGTAGGATTTAAAAAAAAAAGAAAATAGGGTCTTGCAAATTGGAAGAGGTACCATGGGCAGTTATCTTGCCCTGCTCTGCCTTCCAGCAGTAATTCCAGAACTGGGTAGGCTTAGTCCACAGTCAGTAATCCCCAGCGATATTAAATGTATGGCCTTTTAATTAAGTTGTGAGATAACCACGAATAATGGGCTGCAAGAAGATTTTCTGACATGCATGAAATCGGTATTTAAGTCCACTCTGTGCATAATTCAGTATAGAGATCTGAATTGAAGTCTCTGACCCTCAGAAGAACGTTGTTACCGTGAAGCTATAGAGCACGGTGGGATGAGCAACTCAGCCTCTCCTTTTGAAGCTGTTCTAATTTATGTGCTGGTGAGACATCATCTGGATCGCAGCTGAGGGCTTGAAATCACTATTGGTTCATTGGGCGGAAATTGTGAACTGAATTTCTTTTCGTTCAACCCAATTTCAAAAAAAGAAAAAAAAAAAAAAAAGAAAAAGGAAAAAAGTTTGATTCACCCTTTGAACTGGAAAATCAGTTATTTTACAGCCTCATTCAGGTTGAAGGTATTTGGAAGGAGATTCCTTTCAGCTTGGCAATGGAGTGACCTCAGGTGCCTGTGCGTAGGTGCCCTCTAAAACTTCCATCCCCAGTGATGGAATTTCCATGGTAGAGGGAGTGGAAGTAGATGATCTTTGAGGTCCCTTCCAACCCAAACCATTCTGTGATTATATAAAAATTTTTCATTCTGTTGAGTAACTGTTGTAAATGAGGTGGTAAAACATATTTTCAATTTAAAAAAAAGCAAGGTTTTTGTTATTCAGAATGTCACTGTAAATACTGCTGTAATTCATCTGAAAAAGTGGGAACCTTGGGTTCTGATCCATGTCACCAGGATTATTTCTGTTACTTATCCAGTCATACTTAATGAGAAAGATGTAAGCCATACCTGGAGCAATAAGCTTTATCAGGGAGCCTTCCTTCCAGCCTCCTCATTCCTCCTCCTTGCCTAAAGTATGTTTCTGTGTTCTTTATTTTTGACTGTTTTCCATGGCAGCCATCCAACTTGAAAAACAGTTGTGAAGAAGCTTTGTTCCCCCATATGGATTAGGCTTTAATTTTGGATATGGTTTCAGAACGTGGTAGTGGATGAGAGAAGAAATAAAAATGACAGCATGAAAATTTGAAATATGCTTCCTAATGTCTGAATCCTGAAAGGTCCTTAGTCAATGTGTAGAAGACTTTAATTTATTGTCTTTCCTTTTACCATTTTGAACACGTCTTTGTCTGCAGTACATTTTTTACATATTACAAAGGCCAGTATTCTACGTAATACTTCACGGGGTGAGTGGCTATAAAATGTTATAATCAAATAACATGCTCTGCTTTCCTCTGAGAAGTGTCAAATTATAGTATCCAGATTGCCAGCTATCTCGTTCTCTCTCAGTTTTAGTCCCTTTGTCAGAGACACAGGCTTTCTAAACTTCAGGGCTGCAAGATCTTATGGCTGCTGTTTATATATGGAAACTGGAAAAGGAGACTGTTCTGTAGTGCCTGTGGAATTTAGAATTATTTCTGTAACTGCTAAAAATGAAAGTCTAGACTCTCCACCAATTTTGATTTGTGAGGTTTGCAAATCTCATTCATCTATAATTGTCTCAAATTTGATTTTCAGAGCGTGCTTGGCTTTTTTCATGTTTTAATTGCAGAGACTTCAGCTTATATCCTCTGTTTATATCATTATGTGATTTCTACAGTATTTGATGAAACATATGGGTTTTTTTCTTCACGAGAACATATCAAGCCTATCTTCCCTTCACGTGTTTCTTCTGGACCTTATTGTTTTAAATCACTCTTAATTCTATTACTTTGATCCTGCTGTTATTTTATGGCTAAAGTGCTAGTTATGATTGTCCACAAGCATGTGCCTGAATTAAGCTACTGTTCAGTTAATGTTTATATATTTCCCACTGGCTGAAACAGTTTCCATTTTTGCCTCTCATTTGTCATGTATTTACTTCTACTTCCAAGAATGCTTTCGGTGGGGAACAGCCCTCTGCCTATTTGTTCTGCGTCTGTGTAGCTAATAGAAAAAATGACTGAGAGTTAGGACTGTCCTTCATAGATACTTGGGCATGACAGAAATTATGTTGAATTTATAGTTTAACATTGAAACAAAAGGAAATAGATATAAATTCCTCATAGAAACATATGTATATAAATGTATAAATACTGTAGGCTGAGAAATTAAAAGAAGATTTCAAAGCCAGAGGGATAAGGTTCTGGAATAACCCAGACCTGGCAATAACAGAGGCAGAAGGTGGGAGGGAGTTGTAGAGCAAGCCTGTCCGACTATGATGAACGCTGGGACTGTACACTATGATTGCAGTCGAAGCAAGTAGCTGGACAGGATGATCTAGGAATCCTTCCAGTCCTGTGTTCCTGCATACAACATGATCTGGTTGAGTGCAAGGGTCAGACTCGGTACGTAGAAAATCATTTTTGCCCATTTTTAATTCTCTCCAAAGGATACCTTGATGTTGCATGATAGGACAAACATTTATTTTCTTTGTTTGTTTGTCTTTATTTCCACTTTCCTTTCCATGTTTCACTTTTTTTTTTTCCCCCTCTACACTTTGGCTGTGATTTTCCTCAATAATCCAGTCTCCTTTTTCTGCCTTTGCTCAGTGAAAACTAGAGATGTGCAGTTTGTTTGGGTTGTAGGGTTTTTTTGGTTGGATGGTGTTTTTTTCTTTTTGTTTTTTGGTTTGGTTCCCCCCCCCCAATTGAATGTGAAGTAGAAATACTCAATTAGCTCTAAATGTGCTAGTTTAGGGAGCAGACACGGTCTAGCTTGGTTGGCACAGAAATCTATGTGGACTAATATACCTGCTGACAAGCACAGCGAATCGATATGGCTGATGACTGTTCCTGATAGTTAGAATCACAGAATGATTTGGGTTGGAAGGGAACTCAAAGCCCACCTAGTTCCAACCCCTCTGCCATGGGCAGGGACACCGGCACCAGCCCAGGCTGCCCAAAGCCCCATCCAACCGGGCCTTGGGCACTGCCAGGGAGCCAGGGGCAGCCACAGCTTCTCGGGGCACCCTGTGCCAGGGCCTCAGCACCCTCCCAGGGAAGGATTTCTTCTTAGTGTCCAATGTAAATCTCCCCTCTTTTAGTTTAAACCCATCCTCCTTGTTCTGTCCCTCCCTGCCCTGGAACCAGCCCCTCTCCAGCTTTCCTGTAGACCCCTTTAGGTACTGGTAGGCGGCAATTAGGTCTCCCTGGAGCCTTCTCTTCTCCAGGCTGAACAAGCCCAACTCCCTCAGCCTGTCCTCAAAGGAGAGGTGCTCCAGCCCTCTGATCAACTTTGTGGCCTCCTCTGGCCTTGCTCCAGCAGCTCCATGTCCTTCCTCCCCTGGGGCCCCCCGAGCTGGAGGCAGCACTGCAGGGGGGTCTCAGCAGAGCGGGGCAGAGGGGCAGAATCCCCTCCCTGGCCCTGCTGGTCCCGCTGCTGGGGCTGCAGCCCAGGACACGGGGGGCTTTCTGGGCCGCCAGTGTACACATGAGTTAAACTCATATTTCATGTTGTGTTTTACTTCCACCAAGACACCTATACTTGCAGCTCTCGCTAATGATTGTATTTTTCCGTTCTCTTTAAAAATCTAACAGTAATCATCTGTTGTTTATGAACCTTTTATTATACAGAACGTACTGCTCTGCCTTTCTCTGTGTTGGTGGTGGTGGTCCCAGCTTTGTGTTTTGATCCCTGCACCAGACTGTAATCTCACAGTAGGAAGTTCAGGTATCTCTCTGTCTCTCCGCACAGAAACTCTTAGTGTTTAAACATTCTTGCAGTGCGTATAGTTATAGAAGGGGTTATGTTATATTAACACCTCTATGGTATATGAATTCTGATTGAAACTGGCAATAAAGTATGAGGGTATTAAAATGTTGCCAAGTCAAGTTCAGATGAAAGATTGCTATAGTCTTTGAATTAGTTTTTTGCAATGTAATGCCAATTTTGGAAAGACAGGCTTAGTTTTCATATAGGCGGCTGCTTTGGGCATGATTTCAGAAGTCACTGACAAGTTCTTTTATGGTGTAAAAATAACTGCATTGGGTCTCAAATACAAGTTGCCGTAAATAATGTGTGCAGATTATGTGAACGGATAGTAGAAATGAAATAACTTAGTTCTGTAAAAGTGCTGTTGTACCTTCCAGCTCTTGCTCTATGGAAACCTGCAAATGCTTTCCTTTCTATTCTTTGTTTTCTTCTTTCTCATATCCTTTCTTACTGTAAGCCTATACCACAGACTTTCGCTGCGCTGTGGTGACTCCCCTTGGTCAGTTTTTCTCCTTCCTTATGCTATCTCCTACTGGAGTAGCTTCTTAAATTTTTATTTTTAAGTTTTTCCTTGTTTTTCTTTCTTGACCACAAATGTTTATTCCCCAGATTTTTTAATAATGGTGTTAAGAATATACTGTATGCCTCCATTGTTTTCCTAATCTGCCCATTCCCTTTATCTCAGGCGTGTCGGAAAGCTGGGTGATCGACAGGCAGCAATACCTCTTGCTATATTAGTCCCCAGGCAGTGTGCAGTTCAGAGCCAGGTGGTCCTTGCTTCTCTTATTGCTTCTGTGAAGTCATTCACAGGTAGGAACTAAGTCTAAGAAAAACACATAAATTAGCAGGGATACAAAGCTGACCCCTTAAAACATCTGGTGAGCTGACCAGTCCATGAGACGGACCATCCCATCATCGGTCCTACCCACCTCCTCACAGTGCTTCCTTCCCATGAGCTGACATTATTAACTTGCTGCTCTGTCTGTTCTCAGAGCTCGTTGAGAACTTTTGATAAATTTTGTTCAGAAAACGTGGCTTGCTGGAAAATATCAACCCTTTGAAAGTGAGGCTTATCTCCAAAAAAAAATATCAATTTCATCTAAACTTTTCGTTGGGCATTTTTTATGTGATAATAAAGAATGATGGAACCGATTCTAATTATGATTTTGAACTTAGCTCATAGTGCCTAGGGCATAGATATAATCTACCCGCTGCCTTGCTTGGCTCTACAGAATTTGTAAGCCTCTTCAGACCCTGGAGTGAAAGTAATATCATGAGTGATGGAATCTGTCTGCCGCAGTACTTTTCTTAGAGCGCTTCCTTTTCTATGCCCGTTAGAAAGTTGTGTGTGCTTTTCAAATGTTGTTCTGTTCTGTACCTGATACGTTTCAGTATAAATTGTATTGACCACAGTTCTCTATAGAATTCCTAAATTGTCATGCCAGAAACCCATTAAATAATTAAATTCAAGACTTTAATTGCTAGGGCTCACAGAAAAAGATTTTTCTTTGTCAGTTACATTCATTTTAGTCTTTTTTCACAGTAATTATTTTCAAAAATGTACTACACGCAGTTCACCAAAAAGATGGCAACTTTCCCCAGCAATTGCCACTGTAGTTATTGGAATAGTTTTGTCTTGTTTATGCGATGAAATATTCTACTCGTTTTGCATGTGCCGCCTGTCTCAGTTCTGCAGCTATCCAGTAAAGAAGGAAAAGCTTATTTTTAATTAGAAATCTCGGATGTTTAGAATAAACATAGAAGCTGAGGAAAGACTACTAGCTGAACAAAGAAACAGCAGGCTTCCTGCAGGGCTGAATCATGCTCCCCAGTATCTCGCTGCGTGGCAGAAATCTGTTCTGCTTCATACCGACTGTTGAAAGGCAATCCTACCACTTTCAGTATCTGAGCGACCCAAACAAGTGCCCCTAGTTTTCCCTGGAAAGGATATTATTTTATTGGGCTCACTCCCAGCTGGAGTGTGAGAGCTAATTCGTGTACAGCCTTGGACGATCAGGTTTATCAGGCCATTGGAACAAAGCAAAGAGAAAGCTAATTTGGCAATGCAGATGCTACTTCGAGATAAAAAGAAATATTTTCCTTGTCTTCCATAGAACACTGAAGTTCAACTGCATGACTTTTGCCAGGATACAAGTGAGGCCACGCTATAATTCAGTTGAGTTTGAATTTTTAAATTTCCATCTGTGTTTATTGGTATCTTAAGAGGTCCAGTGTGTTTTCACATTCCCTAGCACCAACCACAATGTTGAACATCTAAAATGTTCATGTTGACGTTCATGAACTCTCCAGTTCAGTGGAGGCTAATCAGGTGATTAGTTTATCCCTGGAGGATGTTAAACTGAGGAGTAGCTGAGAGCTGCAGACACAGAGGGATTAGAAATGGTAATTTATTCTCACATCCAAAACAATTTACTTTTCAATTGAAATTTAATTAATGTTTTATTGTACTTAAGTGTATCAGGGATGTTTCAAATGCACTACTAATCTGACTATTAATTAGAAAAGTTCTCTCTAAAATGTAAGAATTGTGAAATAATTGTTTTAGATTGCCATAGATATGTGGCTAAAGATCTTAAAGTTCTGTATTCTTCGTATTTTACCGTCCCTTAGGAAAGTAGTTGGGTTAATTAAAATGATACATTTTAATGGTCTATGGAGTGAATGAGATGGTGTGCTATTGGATCTAAATAGAATAATACTGAATTTAAAATACATGCTAGCTTTAAGAATATCCATTGTGCTTTAAATACATAGTGATTCATCTTTCATCACCCTATCTAAATGTCAAACATAAAGTGAGTCAAATTAAAGTGCACTAGATTGTCTGTATAATCAATTCCAGAGAGACGCAGCTCTGGGAGCTGAAATGTAATGGGAAAAGATCAGGCTGGATCATACATGGCCTTTTCTGGCCTTGAAATCTATTAATATGATGAGAACTGTGGTCCTTCTTCCACAGACAGAGAACAAAATCCCAACTGCAAGTGAAAGGGGAAATGAGTTTAAGGGACACAGTAGTAAAGATTTAGAAGAAAAGTATTAGGGAAGGGGGGGATGAAGATTTAGCAGTCGTTCGTGTGAAACTTTGGGAATTCTGAATAGCATTTTTAATGCATATTTATAGTTAGTAATTATACAACGTTCTTCAGTGTGAAAATACTCTACAAATTACTTCCCAAGTTTTAACAAATGATTATACGATGTCAAGTAGAGGTTACTACTGAAATGAAGTATTTTCAGTTACAGAGAATGAATTTCAAAGTACTGTAAGCAAAATACGATTTTTATGATATAGAGCAAGTAATCAATATGATCATTAAGGTAGGAGGAATATAGACAGTGAGAAGCCAACCATCAAAGACCAGATTTAGTTCATTATTCCTGAATCAGAAACTTGACTGTTGGCAGGTACACTGAAATGGACAGTAGGTCCTACTCTATTTGGTGAGTTTCTAGAGAAGTCCAAAGGCGATAACTTTGCAGATCTTTGCATCCTGAAGGGCTTGGGTTTGTTTGTTTTAATACCATGAAGAAAAGATTAAAAACCCTGCTTACATTATATACCCTGTTAGCAATTATGGCTTATTCAGATCTATCATATTGTCGTTCAGTGTCATCAACACTGTTCTGTATGGAATCTGCAACTTGGTTTGAGTCTATACACTATTATAACTTAAAATAGCTTCCTAACAATGGTCTTTCTCTAATTACAAGGAGGGCACTCTAAAATACTTTAATTAGGTTATGGATCAGTTGTCATGTCTTTTTATTCTTGGACATGTAAAACAAAAGACAAAATCTAAAAGAGATGGATTAAACTATAGCTTTATTAATGTCTTCCATGTGAAAGCTGCTCAGGAATGGTATGTGCAATCAAGCTGTCATTGTTTCCTGAATTATTTCCAGGTGTTTGGAGTATTGTCGGCATCCCCTCCTGATCATAGCTCTTCTCTAGATTGCTGCTTTGTGCCCACAACCTTCTAGCTCTTAATAAACACTTCAAGGTTTTGGAAGAATGGCATTTCCTCAGTGTATTAACCATTAAATTACCATTAGCGGGTAATATAGGTGGTAGGGGGACGGTTGGACTAGATGATCCTGGAGGTATCTTCTGACCTTAATGATTCTGTGATTCTATGATTAAGAGTTTTAGCCCATTCCTTTCTTCATAGGTAGATGCTGACCTTTAAATCTGCTTCCAAAAGTCCCAGCAGCCCAACACAGCATGATTATACAATCAGGTATCATAAGAAAATTGGTTATAGAGAGTAACTTTTTTTCCTTGGTTCAGTATCCGTAAAACAAAGTAAACGTGCCTTTGTTTCTCAAGGTACTGCAAATTACTTTTTAGTCCTAAAGAAGCCGTGGTCAAAATATTTGGGTTTGTCACTACTGTTAAACATTACGTGATTGCACCTGAAGAAAACAGCTGATAAGATCCAGATCCAGTGGTACCAGCGTGCTTCTGAAGTTGTTTGATAACTGAAGGAAGGAGAGATTTCACAGAATCACAGAGGCTGGGAGGCACCTCTGGAGGCAGTTGAGTTCAATGCCGTTACTTAAAGCAGGGTCAGCTAGAGCAAGTTGCCCTGAACCATTTCCAGTCAGGTTTTGGATATATCCACTAATGGCAACTTTACAACCTCTCTGCGAAGTCTATTCTTGATCAGCCTTACAATAAAAAATAATTAATTAAACAAATAAAAAATTAAACCATGGAAAATCCATTTCAATTTATGGCCATTGCTTTTTGTACTTTTATTAGATACCACTGAGAGGAGCCTTGTTCTTCGTTCTCCTGTGTCAGGTATTTGTGTGCATGGATAAGATCTCCCTGAGCCATCCAGCTCTTTCAGCCTATCCTCATATGATGGATACCCCAATCTGTTAATCATCCAGTGGGCCTTCGTTGGTTTTTGCCCCAGTGTGCCCGTGTCTGTCTTCTATTGGGGAACCCAGAAGTGGGCACAGCACTTCAGGCATGGTCTCAGCTGTGCTGAATAGAGAAGAAGCATCACCTCCCCTGACCTTGATGGCAACGCTGTTCCTAATGCAGCTCAGGCTGCTGTTGACCTTTGCCACAAGGGTGCATTGCTGGTTCATCTTAATACCCACCAGAATCCTGGGGTCCTCTTCTGCAGCTTGTGGACCCGCAGCACGTGCTATTGCCTGGAGTTACTCCTGCCCAGTAACACCACCTTGCATTTCCCTTTATTGGGCCTCTTTAAGTTCTAGTTTGCCTATTTCTCTGGGGTGTTGAGTTCCCTCTGAATGTGGCAGCGCAACTATCTGGTGTATCACCCACCCCTCCAAGTTTTGTGTCATTGGCATACTTGCTCTCTGTCCCATCACCTGTGTCATTAATGAAGAGGTTAAACAGTCTTGGTTCCATTATTGACCTGTGGGATAATCCACTATTGACTTGCCTCCAGCTGGAATTTATGCCGCTGATCACAACCCTGTGAGACCAGCAGTTTGGCCAATTTTCAGTGCACCTCACTATCCACCTAGCAAACTTCATCAGTTTGTCTATGAAGTCGTTACAGGAGACTGTGTGAAAAGTCTTACTAAAGTCAGGATAAGCAACAATCCCCTGCTCTCCTTGTGTTCAAGGTCAGGTTGGACAGGGCTTTGTGCAACCTGATCTGGTGACAGATGTCCCTGCCCACAGATGGGCAAAGCCCAAAGACAAAGGCTGGTTATTTAGCCTGGTTATTCTTTTTTTTGGTAAATATTAGTAATCTGTCGCTCCACTTAATATGGCCACACTAATATTTTGAAGCAGGTTTTTATCAGAATATTTTTTTTTGTAAATGATGTCCTATGATAGCCCACATTTATGAAAATAGCATGGTTGCTTTTTGTCAGTTATACTTGCAGATTATTTATTTTTTGAAAAAAAATCATGTCAGCATCCTTTAATTTCTCTTTGATGCATGTGCCGGTATGTACATATATTTCTGTGTGTGTATCTAAGAGCATCACAAAATATTTACATATTTCTGTTGTTTGTTAACACTTTCCCAAGCTACTAGTGTAATGCAAATATTTTCTTTTCAGTAAATAGGAAGCAATCAGCCCAGTAGTTTCTGGAAGTATATTCAGAAACAAAAAAATTCTGAATGGATGTGTATATATATCATTTTTTTGAGTATGTGTATATACACATATACAATTATAGGGAAAAACAATATAGATTTGTTAACTTCATCTGTTTTTTATATATTTTTTTTCCTCTCTGGTTGATTTTCACTTTCAATATGTAGTAATCATGTAACACCTTTCCAGTTCTATGTGGCCTTATTCCATTTTAAGATGTTAATGGTGAAACGTAGAAATTTGAATAGATTTAGCATGAGACATGCAAGGGACTGTACATTCCTTTTGCTGTTTTGATGTTTGTTTTTTGAAATGTTCAGTTTTTGGGTTATACTGAATCATTCAGAATTCTGGCAACCTTTGCAATCATCTGTTGATAATTTTTTTCTTAATTTAAGCTTGTAGTACCTGAATTACCAGGTGACTTGTATGTGTACAGTTTGCTTAAATACCTGTTAAGACATTTTTAACTGCTCCTTTATGAGAGCCTGGGTTTAATATCCAAAATGAAATGACATCTTATTTTGACAATCTAAAGGAAAGGGATTTTTTTTTTGAGAATCAGATCTAAAAGACTCCATTTCTTGGTGCTGAAACTTTGTTAGGAGAAAGTAACTGAGGATGACTAAATCTAATCTTGCATTACCCCTCAAGAGGTAGAGTAGGTCCCCCAGTTAAATTCTATCAGAGCAAGCTAAGTGGTTTGATAGTGATGTTGGGAGACAGTAGCTGTAGATTTGAACCTTCTCAGGCTGATGAGATCCCAGAATCTAAATAGTAACTTTGGACACATCTTCTAGTCCTTATTTAAGTGCAGAAAAATGGCTTGTTGTGTGCCTGTTGCCAGATTCACAGAATCATAGAATGGTTGAGGTAGGAAGGGACGTCTGGAAGTCATCTGGTCTAACCATCCTGCTCAAGCAAGGTAACCTAAAGCTGGTTGCTCAGGGCTGTGTTCAGACAGCTTTTGAATATGTCCAAGGATGGAGACTGCAGAACCTTTCAGGGCAACCTGTCCCAGTGCTCAGTCACCCTCACAGTCAAAGTGTTTCCTGATGTTCAGAGGGACAAACTGTGTCTCAGTTTGTGCCCATTGCCCCTTCTCCTGTCACTGAACACCATTGGAAAGATCGCACCCTCCCTTCAGAGATTTATAGACACTGATGAGACCCCCCCGGAGCCTTCTCTTCTCCAGGCTGAACAGTCCCAGCTTTCTCAGAGTTCCCTCATAGCAGAGATGCTCCAGTCCCTTCACCAACTTTGTGGCCCTTGGCTGGACTCTCCAGTCTGTCTGTGTCTCCAGGTGTGGCCTCGTTGGTGCTGAGCAGAGGAAGAGGATCACCTCCTCCACCCACAGGCAATATTGCAAAGAAGGTCAGTGGTATCTCAGGCTGCAGTAGGCAAAAAGAAAAGAATTCTAAAAGAAATAAAAACCTTTCATCCCCATCCAAAATGGATCTAAGTGCATGAAATGTTGTCCAGTGTCCAGCTATGAGTCCTAATTTCACACAAGCAGCAGTTCTATTAGAAATCCCAGAATTCAGGAATTAAGCTGGATTTCAGTATTGAGGGTTGTGTTGTTTGTTTTTGTTTGTTTGTTTGGGTTTTTTTTGTGGATTTTTTTTTTGTTTGTTTTTTGTTTGTTTTTTTGAGGGGAGGAGGATCGGGGGCTGAGTTTGGTTACTTTTTGTTTTGGTTTGGGTGTTTTGTTTTCTTTTTGTGATGAGCTAATGTGGCTAATAATGACTTTCTCAACTGAATGTTCGAGGTTTCTTAAATCACTTTCTAACCCCTCTGACTCCTCATTTACAAAATGTAGAAAGTGTCTGACGCTATTTCCCTAATGGAAAAGGTATATGAATGCTGCAAGGTGTCAGGTGAAGTATTTCTTGTAGCTGCAAATGGTATCTCCTAGAAAATTGCAGATCTTATCACATGTATTCCAGAAATTGTTTCATAGGGCTGCTGAAATGATTATAGGAATGGATATTTTATGCAGAAGTGGAGACAGAAGTACTGCCTTTGATCTCTCATGGTTCATGACAAAAATGCATGAAGTGAAAAAGGGACAATAGAAAACACAGGGGAAGAAGAATACTTACTTAAATTGAAGGACAAATGAGGCATGAGAAGAAATGATACAGTCAGTATGGAATTAAATTGTCTCTAATGGAAAAAAAAAACCCTGGTCAGATTCTGGAGTTCATTTTGGAATGTGTTTCCTACTTCCAGTAGGATTAATTTGGGTTAAATGTCTGAGCTGTTTCTAAGATGGAAGCCTGATAAGTTGGTGAAGGTAGTTATTATCATATTAAGATTATTACTAATTATATTATGACATGACTGTCTGCAGTGGGAAGGAAGCAGACCTGATGACTCAAGACGTCTGTGTTTCTTGCCTTGACCTAATTTTCACTGAAAGTAATTTAATATAGATTACAGAATAACTTGAAATGAGTTTGAAAAGAAATAGATAACTGAAAGTCAGCTTGGCTTTTTCCAGGTAAAAAGATTTCTCTGAAAAATAATTTGACTAACTGTAGCTCCAGCATTACCTTTGGCCTGAGAGTGGTTTGATACCATTGCTATACAAGAATAAAAATATGTTAATTGGCACTGAGATAGAAAATCCTTCCTCGCCAATAACAGTTGGCTTTCTAGGTTATTAGATTAAATTGTGAACTACTAGTTCTTTATAAGGTTTGAAGAACCTGCTATGAACTTTTATATTAATACTTTTTTATCTGCCTATTTATGGCTATTTAATACTTTCTACTTAATTGTTTTGGAGAAGATTTATTTCACCTGAATTTAGCTTGTAAAGTTAAATAATTAATCCAATCTTTTTAAACTGTTGTTTTGCCCCTCCATGTATTTTTCCCTCTGTCCACCAGTGGTGATTTTAAAATATATTTGGTGGTTGTATCTGCTTGAGTACTCAAACCTGAGATGATAATTTTCCTGCTTGCTCTCCTGGTGCCACTGGCCAATTACCAGATACTGTTTCCTTCTTTCATAGTTCAATGTTAATATTTATTTAAATCTAAAGACTTATGATTTGGCAGAAAACGGTGAAATCTCTTCAATATCAAAATGGCAGCTAAACAATTCTTAGGCATCTGGTTCCAAAATCTAAGCTTGCTTTGGCTGCCATTTCACCTTGGATATACCTAAAGTTCAAGTATTGTCACATACGAAACGTTTGTGGCTGGGTACTCAGAATGACTTCCAACTCATCTGAATCCAACTTGGAGCTTAAATAACGGAATGCCTTGCTGGGCTTTTCATAGAGTTCCATGTATCTCCTTCAGTTCCATCAGCTAGGTATGCTCTAAGACTGCTTATTGGATCAAAATTTCTACATAAAGCTGTGATAGTTGGTTTCATTTAACAAATAACTGAAGATTATGATGCCCTCCCAACTGTTACACTGATTAGATGAATCCAGTCATCCACATTTTGGATCAAATTCCCAGGTTAGAAAATTCAAATCTAACCCTTGCCCACATGCTGGACTCTAAACTGTTCTGTGATTGCTCTCAGCCTCTCCTTTTACATGAAATATTTTGTGCCACTGACTTAATAATAATAAAAAAAGACTTTTCAGAAATTTAATTCCCAGTTTTTACACATTCTCAGCCACGAGTTGTTGATTTTTCTTTTTCTCCCCAATAACTGTTTGATTTAAAGTATGTGTCAGAAAAATCTTGGTGGGCTCAGAGTTCCTTGCCCCTAGTTTCAGTGATTTTTGGCGCACAGGTGAAATGTGTGGGAGTGTAGGCACCAAACTGTGGTCCTCCTCCACAGAAACCTTCTTCTTTCTCTATGGAGACTGGGTACCTAGAACTTTGGTTCTGTGATCACAGATTGGTAGGCATTGGAAGGGACTTCTTGAGATCATCGAGTCCAACCCCCCTGCCAAAGCAGATGCCCTACACTAGGCTGCACAGGTGGGCATCCAGATGGATGCTGAGCGTTTAAGCATATTTAGAATTTTGTTTTGTTTTCTCTTTATCTGACAATGATTGTTTGTTCCTTTTCCTTTAAGACCTCTTTTGAGAGTGTGTGCAACCTTATGGAAATCTAAGAAAAGTAAGCAGCCTTAGAAATGAGCCATTTGAATTTTCTACCGAAATTGTATATTATCGGTTTATCATCCCAGACACACTGCACACAAATTATAGTACGAACACGTGGTCCTAATGGTCATATAATGAGGAAAAGAGTTCTGATGGGAATTATTTACTGTGATTGTCTTAAGTCACTCCTCCGAGCTTCTACACAGGAGGCAAACAAGATGATGGGTTGGTTGTTTTTTTTTTTAATAATAGCAAAGTTTATGTTAATGTACAGTCTGATTTGAAATGGTGTTTACTCTTCTTTCAGCCCGATTTCCTGGGGAAACAAGGCTTGCATAATCATTAAATCTGTTCATAATTCCTGATGTATTTAGGTTGTTGTCTAGTTTCGACCTATGCAAAAGAATGTGAACACAATAAAAAAAAAAAAGCAACAAAATAAAACCTCTGACTTGTGTTCACACCAAGAGCAAGGCAGGTCCAATCCAACCTTCTCCTTGCTGCTGGCTGGTCGGGCAATGCATGTGTAGTCCTGGCAGAGCACATCCTGTTTCTCTCTGATTGAAAGTGTCATGGACAAAATATGATGGAGTGAGTTTTGAGGCAGTATAGTAGCAAGATAGGTGAAAATTAACATAAACCTGTTAACTCAGCTGCGCGGGCATGAACTTTTATTGTGTACCTTAATACAATTGTGATTTGAAAAGAAGGTGATAACAACCAAACTTAAATATAGAAACTACTGAAAGATTATGATGCGTTTAGAGAATGCTGAATTTTAAAAAAAAAAAAGCAACTTGCATACAGAGCTTTCTTTCAGCAAAGGATAACAGTACAAAGAAAGCAAAGTCAGTAGATCATCTTAAAAATCTGGTTTTGCTTGGCATAACCACCATGTAATTCCAGACAATATATCGATGGGATTGCACTCCACAGCTGGGCCAGCGTATTTTAAATACAACAAAAACCCCAGCTCTGCACAACGGAACACAACACATTTTGGAGATACCCAAGCTCGTCTGGAGTTAATAAAGCTACCTAACAGCAGGGCAGCCCTATGCAGCTACACTAGCTTGGATCTTGAGTCATCAGCACAGTCAAACCTAATTAGAACTGGCTCAGAGCAAGACTCATCAGCTGGCATGTGACAGTGTGCAGATACAGCTAAGTTGCTTCGAACCGCAGAGACAGTGAGTGCCCAGGATTCGGGTTTAGAGGTTTCTGTAGTGGGTTGGTTTCTGTAGCCTTGTCAAGTCCTTTAAAATACTCAAGTGTTTTTCTCATAGATCAGATTCATAATATCATCTCTGAATTTCTATTTTTTAATGCACAATTTTTCTCTCAGTTCTTGAATTATGGAGAAGAAGATGCATTTTTAGTACATTATTTTTGAGCTGACACTCTTAAGAAGTAAGGTGGTGTAATCACCCATTTCCTATGAGGATGAAGGTGCTAGCAAGTGGTGCTTGTTTTCCCTGTTGCCTAGAATAACATTCTTTTAGTTCATAAGAATTTTTAAGATTGTGACTTATTAAAAAACGGTCTCATAACCTTTTTGAATCTCTGAATTTTTCTGGGGACCTCAGCATTTTATATGAAGTTTATTTTATGTAGTCTAGACAATTCATTCTGGATGTTGACATTATATCTAGGAATCAGCTGGATTTC
>VWZZ01005918.1:99751-114834 GCA_013399095.1 Psophia crepitans | reverse complement strand
GAACTGGGCTTGTTTAGTTTGGAGGAGGCTGAGGGGAGACCTGATCGCTCTCTACAACTACCTGAAAGGAGATTGGGGTGAGGTGAGTGTTGGTCTCTTCTCCCAAGTATTGAGCAATAGGATGAGAGGAAGTGACCTCAAGCTGTGTCAGGGGAGTTTTAGATTGGATAACAGGAAAAATTTATTTCCTGAAAGGGTTGTCAGTCATTGGAAGAGACTGCCCAGGGATGTGGTAGAGGCACCATCCCTGGAGGTATTTAAAAGACCTGTAGATGTGGTGTTGAGGGACATGATTTGGTGGTGGACTTGGCAGTGCTAGGTTAATGTTTGGCCTAGGTGATCTTAAAGGTCTTTTCCAACCTAAATGACTCTATCATTGATGAAAAAAAAAAATCTCTAATAGGAATGACAGCTCTTCTAGGTGGAGGAGAGCAGATTAAGTATCTGAGCAAGAAGGCAAAGACTGGGGAGCAGGAGTGAAGGAGAAGGATGTAGTTGGAAGGCAGAATTGTAGAGATGCAATTGGGATGATACTGTTGGGGTGCTCTGTCCCACCCTCCCTACCAGCGCAGGTGAGTTCTGTATTTCTAGAGCACACACCTCTGTTTTTCTTATGTTGTGCTGGTTGCACTCAGCAGTCTGTCTTGGTGTTTTGGGTATTTTTAGCTGTTACAGGGGACTGCTCTAGAAGAAGAACAGTTTGGAACAAGTATAAATAAGGCAGAGAGTATTGAGGCAGTTACCACACGGTTTTAAAAAGATATTTCTCCTGAGTGATTAAATATTCGGTAACTAAGCCCCTGTTTTTTTCCTAACAGCAGTTAGGAAAAAAATATTGAGTGAGTGGTTTATACTTTCTGGCAAAAAAATACAAGTGTAAAACTTACCTTTAATTACTATTTTTTTTTTCAATTCTAGGAGAAACAATGAGAATTGCCTCTTCAGAGTTTGCTGACGACCCATGCTCCTCCGTGAAACGGGGCACCATGGTGCGGGCTGCACGTGCCTTGCTTTCTGCTGTCACCCGCTTACTCATCCTGGCTGATATGGCTGACGTCATGAGGCTTCTATCACATCTGAAAATTGTATGCATTTTTAGTATTATGTATGGGGTTTGCATGTTTTATGTGTAGAAAAACAAGGAATGAATCCATACTGGATGTCACTTCATATTTCGTACTCTCTTTCACTGTTGTTTTTTCTTACAGTGCCGAACAGGAAGTAGAAGATAACACATTTATACATTAATCTTACTCATTTCCTTATTTTGCAGAAATTCATTTTTAGACACTTAAAATAAACATTGTTAGATATCTTCAGTGACTAGACTAGTACTGCTGTTATACGACAATCTGAACTCAACAGGTTTAACTCACCTTGTGTCTTATCCCCATGATTTACTTAGTACTTAGAGTCATCGAATCATGGAATGTTTTTGCTTTGAAGACGCCTTTAAAGCTCATCTAGCCCAACCCCCTGCAGTGAGCAGGGACATCTTCAACTAGATCAGGTTCCTCAGAGCCCTGTCCAACCTGACGTGGAATGCTTCCAAGGATGGGACATCTACGACCTGTCTGGGCAACCTGTGCCAGCATTTCACCACCCTTAGTATAAGACATTTCTTCTTCATATCCAGTCTGAATCTCTTCGTCTTCAGGGAGAGATTCAGGCCATGGCTTCAGGCCATTCCCCCTCACCCTGTCCTTCCCTGCCCTGCAACCAGCCCCTCTCCAGCTTTCCTGGAGCCCCTTCAGGGACTAGAAGGTGCTCTAAGGTCACCCTGGAGCCTTCTCTTTTCCAGGCTGGACAAGCCCAGCTCCCTCAGCCTGTCTCTAGAGCAGAGGGGCTCCAGCCCTTGCAGCATCTCCGGGGCCTCCTCTGGCCTCGCTCCAGCAGCTCCGTGTCCTTCCTGCCCTGGGCCCCCCCGAGCTGGAGGCAGCACTGCAGGGGGGTCTCAGCAGAGCGGGGCAGAGGGGCAGAATCCCCTCCCTGGCCCTGCTGGTCCCGCTGCTTTTCCTTGTCAAGCATTGCTATCTTGTGGCAGAGGTTAGGTACTACAATTGTTCTACATTTTTTTTTTCTCTGCATGACTTCTGGATGTATTAAAGGATTGAATCTTTAATTTGAAGTGAGACAGTAGCACAAGTGTCTAATCAGTCATCAGAGAGGAAAGATATAATAAAGAGGATGTAGAAATTGCCAGATAGTTTGGTATGAATTTGTTTTCACTTTTGGCTGCCACCGTTCATGGTTTTATACAGTAATATTCAAAGGCTTTGCCACTGAAACTGAGAAATGTAATTTATTTTTTTTTTGCTAGTTATTGGACTATTTCACTTCTATTGCATAAACAAATAAACAAAAACTTCTGAAAAAATCCAAAATTTTGCCAGAATACTTAAAGCCTCCAGAGCGCACGTGTGATTTTAGCAGAGCAGATTGAGAGTTACTTCTTTTTAGTAACTGTCTGGAAAGTATTTTCTTTTTTTTTTTTTTTAATTTGACTTTTGAACAGTGCAACTGTACAACAGTATTTTATTGTAGTAACACAATGAGAACCCTTCAACTTGCAAACTGTGCAGATAAGCAAAACACTTTGAAAACAGTTTTTTGTAATGAAAAAGGCAGATTTTTCTGCACAGATTCTAGTGAGCTCTGCTCTAACAAACAGAGCTCTGCTCTTGCAGTTCTCAGCGTGTGACCGATGATGTGCAGTGTAAGCATTGTCTCTCCCAAATATGCTTTTCATTTTTCCCCACTGTAGTACTCCATGCAACTGGAGTTCGAATTTTCCTTTGCTAGTGATACTAACGCTTTAATACTGTAACAACAGATTTTTCTAAACATTATGATTAAATTCAGATCGAAGCCCTTTCATAGGCGATGAGGATTACTATTCTCACCTCTGAGATTTCTTCCTTCTGTTACAGCCTTGTACGAGGAAGTTATTTAAAACACAAATGTCCAATACTGTTCTGTAAGTGGGTGTATTTACTCACACAGTTTGCAGCCTTGGTTTGCAAGGGCAGTGTATGGCAATGTGGTTTCTCAGATGTTATTATGAATCCTGTTGCCAAGCCAGATATATCACTGGTTATTTTTAGCAAAAATCAACTTTAAAACCTTAACTTAAGAATTTTTTTTCACTTTAAAAAAGGTAATTTATTTCTGAGGATTGACAGTGCAAATATTTTTATCTTACTGTTTTCTAATGGTTATCTTTAGCTGAATAAAAATTAAAATGCTAGGACAAAAAAAGGTTTATATTTTACAAAACTGACGAAGGAGCAGCATTGTGTTGACTCCAAGGTAACATTCGAAGACTGGTGTAAGTTCACCTTAAAATTAATAAACTAACATCATTCTGCATGTCAAAGTTATGAAGCCTGATTTATACCGAAATGTGCTGTAATCAGTTTTCACTGAAAGCACGTCAAAGGAGCGAGTTACGCTTCAGACATCACGGGAAACAGTGCATTTTAATTAATGTTTTAGAGCGAATGTAGGCAGATGCTTTCTGGAAGGAGATTCTGTCATTTCTTTCAGATTATCTTTTGCATTCCTAAAATTAGTGGTAGTGCTCATTGCAGTGAAGCTTGTGTAACACTCATAAAATAGCAGACGCTAATATGGTACGGGATCATACACAGATGAAGTTATGAGTCTATTGTGATTAATTGCATGCTAGTTAATCAGAGGAACACATCTGTAGAGTTGAGTGATGTCATGTTTTTTTGAGGATAGAGAACTTGCTCCAACATGGATTTGTAAAATAAATTATGATTAAAAAAGGGGGTTGTGCCCATGTCCTTTCTAATACTTCTCATAACCAGTTTCTTCATTTTGGAATCTCATGGGCTTGAGCCGAGACTGACACAATTACAGGATGATCAACAGCTTTTGAAATCAGATGATTAGAGTGGAATCTGTAAGGAATTCTCTGGCAATTTTATTGAATAGGGAGCTGGCAGGACTTATAAAAACCTGTATCAGTTTGTCATGCCTGTGCTTGGCATTGCAAACATATTGAAGATGAAAGGTTCAGGTAGTTTAATAAAAAAGCCTCTGGATATGAAAGGAAGATGTATTTTGCAAGGGACCCTGCAAGAAGAAATTATTTAATATAATAATGCTTTTGTAATTTGTGTTAATGGTTAAGGCAGTTAAAATAATTCAACTTTAAAAACTGCTGTTCTTTTTAAGAGTAAAACAAGAGGTAACTGGATTCTGAATAAGGTATAGCTTGCAACTCTCAGACTAGGATAAAATTTCCAACATGTGTGGATTTATGTGCTTGAATTATATATTTTCCAATAGAAAAGTATGGGTTTACTACTCTGCTGCCCTGTAATTTGTAAATCCACAGTAAGTAGGTAAAAGCTCAAAATAAAAATATCCTGCCTCGTTGATAGGAAAACAGTTACAGCAACACAACTGATAAAAAGGCCGGTTGTCCCTGCCCATGGCAGGGGGGTTGGAACCAGATGGTCGTTAAGGTCCCTTCCAACCCAAACCATTCTATGATTCTGCACATAACTGTGTATTTCTGAATTCATTAGATGCCAGCTACTGCTGAATTTATGGATTCCCAGCCGCGTTTGGAGAGTATGCTGCAAACCTCTTCCTACATAGGAGCAAATCTCTTTCAGAATTAGCTCTTTTTCTTCGAGGGGAAAAATTGTCTGTTGTTGAAAGCTTATACACGTTGTCACAAACTGGAGCCACAGGTTTATAGAAAGAAGGATGAATAGGAGCCTTTCAGTTCTTAATCTTTTTGCCTGCAATTGCATTTTTATCTTGTGATGGAGAGAAATGCAACTTTGAATTTTCATCCAGTCACAGGAAAATCTCCATTACTTATTGTATGAAAAGAGCATTTTATCCCTTCAGATACTTTTTCTTGCTGTACATAAGGTAAAGTTTCACAATAGATTTGGTAGATTTAACTTGTTGGTATAACTGGGCTTTTATATCTTTGCCTGTTAGCTGCAGGACGACTGAGTAACTGCAGGTATGTTTTCTTTGGTAGCTGCTTCTCTCAGTTTTAAATTAACTGAAAAAAAGAAAGCTGAGAGCTGAGAAAAAGGAAATAATAAATATATTTTGGGTTGAATCTATTGCTGTTTCATTTATTTCACAAAGATACAGTGTTTTGAATACATCAGGGTAAATTTAAATCTGAATGGTAAGTTTGACTTTCCTTTTTAAACATTATTTCTTGTCCAGAATTAATAACTTCCCCTTGTTTTCCCACAAAGCCCGTGCCACACATTAAGAACACAATCATCTATTTTGTTTTAAAACCTGCAGATATTAAACATTTCATCTGACAAGGGTGAGTGGGGAAATTAATGTAGTTATGTCCTTTACGTTAGTTTGACATGATACCAAAGTACAGTATGCGGAAAGTAATGCAGAATGACAATCAGACAGCTTCTCTATTAAGAAACCTAATTAAAGTTAGGGGAACTATCATAAAGCTGCTGTACAGTGATGGATGTGAAAACTAAATTGGATCCATATGACAGAGAGTATGGAGTAGAATAGTTACAGACTTTGTCAAAGCGTGCACCTGGATTAAAATGCTAACACAGTTGATATATTATGTTCTAGGTAGAGGAAGCACTAGAAGCAGTGAAAAATGCAACAAACGAGCAAGATTTAGCGAATCGCTTCAAAGAATTTGGAAAAGAGATGGTAAAACTGAACTACGTAGCTGCTAGACGACAACAGGTGAGTCCAGTTTAAAGCGGTCGCTGAGAAAGTTACCCTTGGTTCTGAACAACTTGTGTTTTGTGTCCAAGACTGGTTTAAAATGTACAATAAGCAGTTGCTGTGTCGTGGCCTGTAACTTAATCACATTCTCTTTTTTTTTTTTAATGTGATGAAGTTTGTAAAAAATGCAATTTCTTTAAGAATATTTTCCAAGCGGCTTCAATTAATAACAGAATGAAGGGTGGAAAGGCTAGCGATTCAGGAGGTTAAGGATAGTTTTCATTTGATAATTATTCCCATTTAATTCTAACCTATACTGATTCGAGGTCGCTCTGACAGCTGGTAAAGCACGAGCTCTTTGGAAGTCTAGTATAATTCAAATGCTGGAAGAACAGAAATCCACTTGGTGTTTAAAACCATCATTATTAATTTTCAGATGCTTAAAAAAACCCAAGTGCTCAATTCATGCATTACTGGGGCAGATGAAAAAAAGACCAGGAAGTCATGATAACATTTATTCAATGCCTGCAATTGATACAACTTTGCAATAAAGCTAACTTTTTCCTGCACACCGTTCTTTTTAAGAGTCCAGACAATGCTGTCACCGTGGAGTTGTACAAGGTCTCCAACTTCGGCTGTATCTGAATTCAGGGGTGTGTCTCTATGTATGGCACAACACACCCGACTCAAAGAGTTGGCTTTCCATATTCATCCATCCATTTACTTATTTTCTGCATAACAGACATGACAGTTTACGTCTGTATCACTGTTGTATTTTTTTTTATTAAATATAACATTTTCAGAGTTATACTGAAATTAAGTAAGTTGGAAATGTAAAATCTATGTGAACAGCACTATTCTATATGTTCAGACACTTCCCTTGTGGAAGCATAGCTACAAATAGGGGAAAAAGAGGAAAGTGTGAAAGATGATGAAGGTATACATCTCTTAAGGTCTTGCTGGAGGTATGAAAAGACAGCAGAGATTCTTAGTTATAGACTTTTTAAGTTTTTAAGGCATATTTTTATGATGCCATAATGTTTCCCATATAACTGTGAAAAATCTGACAGCATTAGAACATGCTACTTAGATAGTCATACGTTTTCTTTTCCTCTCGTGTTTTGCAGCCTGATAAAGTCTTTCGGGACAGGCTGAGGGAGTTGGGCTTGTTCAGCCTGGAGAAGAGAAGGCTCCAGGGAGACCTAATTGTGGCCTTCCAGTACCTAAAGGGGCTCCAGGAAAGCTGGAGAGAGGCTGGTTACAGGGAAGGGAGTGATACAACAAGGGGGAATGGTTTTAAACTAGAAGAGGGGAGATGGAGCTGAGCTCTGAGGCAGCAATCCTTCCCTGTGAGGGTGCTGAGGCCCTGGCACAGGGTGCCATGAGAAGCTGTGGCTGCCCCTGGATCCCTGACAGTGCCCAAGGCCAGGTTGGATGTGGCTTTGGGCACCCTGGGCTGGTGGGGAGTGTCCCTGCCCATGGCAGGAGGTTGGAACTAGATGATCTTTGAGGTCCCTTCCAACCCAAACCATTCTATGAGTCTATGAACTTAATTATCTCTGAAAACTGTTCTTTTAGTCAATGGGTAGAACCTTCAAATCCAAAATATCTGTTGGTATTTTTGGTATTTTTGCCATATATTCTTTGTGTGAACACTTTCGAGCTCCCCAGACCTCTTTGTTCATAGTTTTAAAATAGAAGAAATGTTTTGTTATTCCTGATGAATATTGTTAGGACTACCTTAACTGATGTTTGCAAGGCTTTCATGGCATGGCAGTGTGATATATCTCATGGACAGTGTGATATATCCTATAATTAAATAAATTAATGGATTAAATAGCAATAATACAGTGCCATCTTATTCTGGTAAACATATTGTACAGTATCTGATGCTTGTTGTCAGGTCAAATGGAAGTAGATGTTATTAAACACTATATGATGAGTAGAACAAAATATGAAGGAAAGGCTAAAAATAATGAGGGACATTTATTAGGTCTTTAAGAACTAAAAACATATTCTTTGATGTAATATATAAGGTCTACCTTATGATGATTTTACGAAGGACATGGGTATAGTGCTAACAAAAATATGGCACTTGCTGCAACAGGACCGTTGCACTTGTGTTGCCTTTATGGAATCAGCAGATCGAATCCAGTCAATCAGGAAGAGTAATTTTAAATGTTTTATGTAAATTTTCTGTAGGTCTTTGAATGGGGGAAGCATATAGACTCTTTGATAAGAAGATACTGTGAGCAGACTGTTGCTACACAGAAGGAATGGACTTTCTTGGGCAGGGGGGGCATTTCTTTGTGACTTATGGTAGATTCTGTCATTGGTTCCATGTCTGTGAAATCATTGGACGGCATTTATACAGAGACACTTCAGCTGTATAGACAATAGATTCTAACATGAAACTTTCATTTACAACTTTAAAAATTGCATGTTTTTATATAGGAACTGAAAGATCCTCACTGCAGGGACGAAATGGCTGCAGCTCGAGGTGCCCTGAAGAAGAATGCCACTATGTTGTATACTGCCTCCCAAGCATTTCTCCGTCACCCTGACGTTGCGGCCACTAGAGCCAACAGAGACTACGTCTTCAAGCAAGTACAAGAAGCAATCGCTGGTATCTCCAATGCTGCCCAGGCCACCTCACCCACTGATGAGAACAAGGGGCACACTGGCATAGGAGAGCTTGCTGCTGCATTAAATGAATTCGATGTAAGTATGAGAAACATATGGAAAATGAAGTGTTTCTCCATGAAATCTGCGCTGCTTTTGACTCAGTCCTTCTTGAACAGGATTCAAATTTCCCTGTTTATTCAGGTCCATTTCCTCAGACTGCAGAGGCAAAGTTCAGACGTTGATTTGTGTGATTTTTAATGAGGAATAGTTGTTTGCTGGTAATGGACATGAATTATAAGGAGTTATTTGCGCTAATATGCAACGGCTGTGATAGAGAGAAAGAAGTCATCTTTTGCCCTAGTGTCCTTGAAAAATCCAGCTGCATAGTTCTACGTAATGCAAAATCTGATTAATCTGGCAGTTTAGTTTTGTGACCAAGAACTGTGATTGGTTGAACAATAAAATCATATTTATCTGGCAAGTCAAGAGAATAAAATAAAGATGGTGCTGGAGCTGAGCATCTTTTAACCGTTAACATTCAACTTGCATCATGAGTTATGTTAACCAAAGGTATGGCAAAAGCATCTTTCAAACACAGTTGGTACCAGTCCCTTCACCTGCAGGCAAGGTGCTGCAGCCTCTGTTCCAGAAATAGCTACAGTTTTGCTTAAACAACTTTCCTAACAACTAATTGTTTAACTGTTAATGACATTGCCAGTCTTACATTATGATTTTTCCCCTATCTTACAGTTGAGGACTGTTCTTTAGAAAATAAATAAATAAATAAATAACTGCAGACAGTGTCTGAAAATACGCTTTTTCATTCTGTCTTTGGGTAAGTGTTCGATAAGATTGTAATTACGAATGGTGTCTTTTTCACTGTGATTCATACAATATTGCTGCAATATGAGCCTCTGTCACGCACAGTCAGGAGCTACTCAATCCTGCTGTATTCAGGGCTGAAGGTGGGGGTGTAGTACAGGTGGTTCATCTCATGTCGTGTTGGACTGGGCTTCTCTTCTTGACAGATTGAAGACAGATGGCTTACTGTCATTGGGTCTAGATGGTAGTAGAAAAGGTAAATATTATTGGCTCAAGGGAAGATCCAGGATTGAACAGGATATTGGGAAAGGGCAGAGAATGAGTATGCAAATAATAATGAAAGGGAAAGGGGATTAGAGGTGGAAACATGACAGCAGAAAATGTGTGGATAGTCATAGGAAGAGACAAGCAAAGAGGGTAAAACCGTTCATAGCTACTGCATGGTTGACTACAGTTCCATCACACTTTGTGAATAAATGACACCATACTGACTGCATTGACTATTCCGATATTTCTTTTCTTTTTTTTTTTCTTTTAATATCTATTTCTAGACCTATATTTTTTCCTGTAAAATTATCGTGGATCAAGATTTAAATAGTTCTGCATGGTTTTCAGGGCCTTCTCAGCTCACAGGTCCTTTACTAGTAAGATCCTGAGAATAATATCCCTGTTTGGTCTGATTGTGCTCTGGCTTTTGTGTGGGACTTTGCGTGTTACGGACAGCAGAGGTTTGACAAACAGTCACAGAAAACATGTGACTTCTCAGTCCCAAACTGATGATGCTGCTGCTATCTGGAGAAGGCTGCTGTTCAATGCGAAGGGGGTCGTCTAGTGATTCATGGGCTTGTGGAGGCTATGCGAGACACCTGATATTGTCCCCTGCCTCTTTGTGAGGATATTTGTTCGTCATTTTTCTCCTCAGGTAAAGTCTTTTCCACTGTACGTGATGTTGCAGGCATCATGAGTGCCTGTGGGCCGTATAGCCTTAGTATCCTCTTCTGCTCACAGTTGCATGTGGAAAACCAGCTGGTTTTCTATGAGGATTTTCTCTTTCTAATTTTAAGAAATTGAATGAAACCTTTTTCCTCTGACCTACTGAGGATACAAAGATTGAAACTTGTTTTCTCTGCTCGCTAACCATGTTTCCTGTTTTGCCTCACTGCTTAGCTGTTGAATGAGATTTATTCAGACCTAATTTTTGCAACAGAGGTGCCATTCCCTGAACTCCAGGGAAAGCCAAAGTTTATAGCTGCGGTGGTGGGATGATTATGAATTTATCCTTATGTTTTAGAAGAAAGAAAGCAAGAAAAATTGCCGGGCTAGTGAAGTTGTGTCATGGATAAAAACATGGTGCAGAAAAATTTGATTTTTATTACTAGTAACGTGTTACTTTAGCGCGGGAAAGGAAGTTCATTTTTTCTAGTGAAAATAGTTTTACGGTATGTTTATTTTACAATATCAGTCAGATTGGTTGGGATCGATTTGTATTTGCTGTGAAGTGCATACTGACCCTTGTACTATGTGACAAGATAATTCTTCTATATTAAAAGTAAGTTCATTTTTTCCATAATATTTAATACTTCTCAGGCTTCATTGTTTGATATTTCCAAATCAGTGTTCTGCAGCTTAGTACGTCAAATAACTGCAGTGTAAATTGAATACTTTCTCAGTCAAATTATCCTCACTTGTAATATAAATAATTATTCCATCTGTTTTAAGCGCTTCAGCTGTTGTGTTTAAATAGGTGTCATGTTAATTGTCATACTCCATACAATGGTGACTTCTGGTATAAAGACACATGAGAGTTATTAGCAACACAGTTTTGAAAAGAGTTATCATTTATTGCTTCTCAGAGATAATATGTGTAGAGATTACGAGAGATCACAAGTCTGTTTCGGATCAAATATTCTGCTTTGAAGTTCTCTTTGAAGCTGACTGATTACAAAAGTGCTTAATGCCTCTTTTTTGTGTCCTTCAATGTAAATGTTCCTGCTTTAATTTGAGATCATTTAAATCCAGATATCCCTGGTTTTATTAGTAATTTATTAGTAAAACTTGGTGTATATTTTATGCTTACTAAATATTTCTGAGTTCTTATTGCAACTAAGGACGCACCCTTTACCTTCTCTCATGATACTTGCCCAGATTAATCCAAGTTACATTGAGGAGTTTGCTAAGAAAATTCTGAAAATATTCTGAAAATATTCTGATTTCTCTCAGGAAATGGTAGGTTTGGTCTGGTAATGTCTCGGCCTTTCTGATTATCAAGGGACTGCTGTGTTGTCACATGTTGAGCATTGTGGGATTGATTCATCCTGTACCTTCCGTGCTCTCTGTGGGTGTAAAGCACACCAAGGGCTGCAGACAGATAGGTGCAGGACACGTTCTCTGTGACGGAATGGAGAGGGATCTCCGGTGAGCAGGAAAGTGCCTCCCTCCGTTCAGAATATGGATAGAAATTATGATTTCTTAGTTTCTAGCAATGTAGCTGTGGCGGCGGGATGTGCTGACAAAGCTTCAGAAGTGCTTGCCACTGCGGAAATCAAATTCTAGGGGTTTCAAATGGGGTTCCCTAAAATATTTAAAATTTTAAATGATTCCAAATACTCTGCTTTAGATTTTGATACGAAAAATGAGGGTAATCATTCTTGTAGAGTACTGTGAGGGTAGTTTTGTAAGTGTAAAAATGTTTCCTACGCATGCAGCATGGACCCGTAAAAAGGAGCATTTCTGTGTTTGCAGCAAAGCTTGGATTGTCTGCAATAAATTATGAGCCAAGGATGAAATAAATTAATAAAGCCTGTGACTTACAAAGAGGGGGAACGAGATATCTAAAGGAAGGAAGGACCACAAACCCTGCTTCTCTCTCGTCTTTTGCGTTGCTCCAGAAAGATGATATCAGTCCTGATGAGACTGCTTAGCTGACTTTCCTCGAGTTTTGTGTTTGCGCTTGTGGACATAATAAATTGACAAGTTCTGTATCTGTCAATGGAATAAAATTATATTGTATATGTTAAAGTGTGTATTGCTACTTGCTTTTTAATGTATGTTGATTCAAACAGACATGCCCTATACTTGACGTTATTTTAATATTCCATTTTAATACTGTGATGGCTTCTTGTTTCTGTATGCGCACACATCCATTTGTCTTTAAAGTTGCTCACCAGTAACATCGATCCGTCTTACATCTTGAACTGCTCTGCCTGTGTCAGCCCTTTACTCTCCGATTTCAAAATCACACGGAATCTTGAATGAATGTGGCAATAATTTGGTTTACAAAGGGATTCATCTGCTTGAGAACTGAAAGCGCTGGTTAAAATTTTTGCTACGTGTGGCATTTCTATATTTGGGTTAGGTCCTGAAGTACTGAAAATACACCATGTTTTATTACGAGGAGGATTTGAACAGAAAAATTCCAGGCAAAATAACCCAATCTTTAATAATTATTTTAGCAAAGCAAGCCTAACATTTGGGAGATGATTACATTTTATGAGAAAACAAGTGTCTGATGACACTGGTCACTGTCCTCCAGGCTGTAAAATGAAGTTCATACTTAATAAATAGACGATCGTAACATATTTCTTGAAGTTATTAGTAATCCTTTGGGAATATTTTACAGCGAATGCAGTGCTCCTTAAATGGAGTGAAAGATCTGATAGCTGTGTGATGAATAAAACCCAAAGCAACCATAGAAACTGAAAGGACAAAATACTTGGGTACAACAACAGCAAAGGGTGCTTTCTTTTTTTAGTAGTAAAATTAAGAGCTGTCAAAATGAGATATAAAGGTAGCAGACAGAAGAGATGGTGACTTTTTAAGTCTTTTAAGACTTTAAGTGACTTTTTAAGATATTGTTGCTTTTTGGACAAATAACTGTACAAGATGTTCAGCCTGAGAACGGATTTTATGAAATCTCAATTTACTTGTAAATGTGTTCTTCAGAGAAGTGATTTCTGATGCTGGAGATAAAAGGACAAAATGTTCCTTCCCAATAAGAATTGAAACGTGTGTGTTTCAAGATCAGAATCAGAAGAAACGATTGCAAAAATATTACTGCACGTCCCGCATAGGAATTTGCAGATATCCTGGTTGATCTTTCGTGTCCGGGGAAGCACAGGCAAATGGCTATTTCTGTACAGTAGCAGTTATATGTGGAATTTAAGTAGGGACACAGAACAATTATGTGTTTTACAATATACCTGCAAACTTTACCTGTTTGCAAAAAAAATGTGTTTGAGGATGCTGAGAACTGACCTTTCAAGACAGGAATAAGCAGAGCAAATTTTCAGGGTCCTGATGATACTAAGGTGCCAAACAAGCTCTTTCTTCCATGTCATTTCAGCCCTTTCCCGCCCACTCTAGCCCCTTCTGTGTGCTACTTTCGGATTTATTTTCCCTAGAATTTTCCATGCAGAATGGGAGTAGTTTAGCAGCAAGAAACTCAACTTGAGTTTAGATTCAGACTGAATATAAGGAAGAAATATTTTACATTGAGGGTGGTGAAGCACTGGCACAGGTTGCCCAGAGAGGTGGTAGATGCTCCATCCCTGGGAACATTCACGGTCAGGTTGGACGGGGCTCTGAGGAACCTGATCTAGTTGAAGATGTCCCTGCTCACTGCAGGGTGTTGGGCTATATGAGCTTTAAAAGTCCCTTCTTACCCAAACCTTTTAGGATTCTAAATTGTTTTAATTACCTCTTTCAGAAGTTCATTCTACTTTTAATCTTAGTATTATGATGTATTACGGTTAATGCTTTGTCTGTGCTTATCTGTGTATGGGAATGTGTATATATTATTGTGGACATGTCAGCACCAGAGTACAAGGGTCAGCACTGGAAATGTGACTTCTGTAGCAGAAGTGTGACCTCTGCAAAGCGACGCACCCTTCCTTACTCACAGTTAGCATCTTGTTACCTTCATCCACCTTTAGCAGTGAGAACGGTGCTGCTCGTCTGTATTTTCTGTATCAGAGCACCATCTAGTGGGTTTCTTGATTTTAGTTCAACACCCCTCCTCGAAATATTCCTGTGTAGTAAATTAGTGCTGTAAAAATATTTAGCAATCAAAAATATTGTTTGTTTAATCGTATCGCATTGCTACCGCTTCTTTTAATGGTGAAAATAGCAGTATGCCTACCTGAGGTAGGAGAGCAGCCGGTTTATTTGCAAAGGAGTTTTTGTAGTCAGCCCTCATCAAACAAATTTCTTAGAGGTAGTAGAAATGAACAAAGGAAACACACTTCAGAAACCTAAATTGACATTTCTATTAAAAAAAATATGTGTTTTCTGTAGCAATATGATTATGCTATTGTTATTCAGTTTTTTACAGATTAATTATTTCATTGTTTAGAATGAATATCTGAACTGTTAGATATATAAAAATGTTGTTGGACTACATATAATAGCTCAAAAATAACACCAAGTGAAATTTTCCAATTAGATTACACTTGGTACTATTTTGAGGATGTTTATTTAGCACCTCTGAGACGCTTATTGTAACTCCTGCGTGCGATAGCAAATGCCACCAATATTTCAGGGAACCACCATCTCCATTTACGTTACGAGAACAGAGTCAGGAAAGGACTGCTGGGGGCTGCTGCTACTCCAGCTCCTCGTGGCTGTGCCCTTCTGCCTGAGCGTGATACCAACCTGCAATGAAATTTAGTCAGCTCACTGTCCCAGAAGGAAAAATATTCACCTATTTCTCTGAATTTCTCTCTCTGGTCCTGCACTTTAATCACACCAGTCCCAGGCAACGCTATAGGCTGAGGTGGGGTGACTGGAAAGCTGCCTGGAGGAAAAGGACCTGGGGGTGTTTGTCGACACTCACCTGGACATGAGGCAGCAGTGTGCCCAGGTGGCCAAGAAGGCCAACGGCATCCTGGCCTGTATCAGGAATAGTGTAGCCAGCAGGAACAGGG
>VWZZ01005918.1:0-99534 GCA_013399095.1 Psophia crepitans | reverse complement strand
CCCAGAGAGGTGGGGGAGTCACTGTCCCTGCGGGTATTTAAGGACAGGTTGGATGTGGTACTTAGGGACGTGGTTTAGTGGGTAATAGGTGGTGGGGGGATGGTTGGACTAGATGATCCTGGAGGTCTCTTCCAACCTCAATGATTCTATGAGTCTATGAATTTGTTCTTTTAACACGAGAGGAGCTCATCGAAAGCTGCTGCGTGGCATTGCGCTGTCACACTGTTCCCATTTCTTCCAATTATAGCTGTACGGCATGTCTGTGAAACACAGCACAGTGACAGGTACAAACATTTGATTTATCATTAAAGAAGAACTAAGTAGCCTTGTTAGCACTTTGGGGGGCACTGACATACATACCCACCCCTGCGAGCACGCTGCATTTGTTTTCACGGTGGTGCAGGCGCTTCTGACACATAAATACTTGGAACACCTTTATTTATACAGTCTTGTCTCCCAGATTGCTCTGAAAAACTGTCTCTCTCAGTATATTACACCTTTTACCCAAAGACAGTTTTTCCTACTGCCTTGTGGTTGTGACATTGTTTATCTAAGATATCTATCAACTGGAGTTTTTAATGGCATTTGTCACTGAGTTTTTCATTCCCTCCTCTGACATATTGTTCACTTTGCCGTGGCATTTGTCTTAAAAATTGTGTTTTCGTTGTGCTGAACCACTGAGAAGCCTGTTAGGAAATGATCTGTGCCCTGAAGGTTTTATATTCTAAATAGATAAATTATTCTATTCTATTCTATTCTATTCTATTCTATTCTATTCTATTCTATTCTATTCTATTCTATTCTACTTTTCCTGTCCTTGAGAATATGAGTCTGAAAGATCATTTCAGCTTTCCTTCCACAGCATGAAGTGCTGGTTGGGTTTTTTTTGGCTTTTCTCTTTGCATGTGTGTATTTCTAATCACTGCTTGTAGACTGTTTCCCGTTACAACAGAACGAGCTCATTGGGCTTCTTTTATATGATTTGAGAGTTTCTTTTAAAATTCACTTTTGCTCAATTACAAGAGGAAATATCTTTTCTTTAATTGGGTTATTTTGTGTGTTTTAAAGAACAGAGCACAGTAAATTGTATAAATGGCCTGACAGAGGCCATCGTTACTCTCGTCATCCTTTTCCACAATAGAAATATTACGGAAGTACAAGGAAATATTGAATTCCTTCTCTCAGTCAGTGGTTGGATGGGAGGTAATTGAGTGGGGAATTCTAGAAAGAAGTATCGGTATGAAGGTAAGAATCTGACCTTCCCTTTGTTACCAGCTCTAAGGTGGTTATAGTTGTAGTAGTCCTTTCATTAATGCTATTTAGNTTTCCATGTGCTATTTTTCAGGCTTGCCAAAATGCTGAGCGCTGTCAAAGTTTATGAGTCTATCCATTGCCTTGGGAATGAATGTGGATACATTTCATTTGGCTGATTTTCAGCTTTTTCAGAAATGCCTCCCTCCTGCCTCCGGCCTCCCACATCATTAACATTACTTACGTGTTTAAAAAGTAAACAAAGCTGTGGTGCTGAGGAAGCTGCTGAAATTTTCTTCAGACTTTCTACTTACAGAAACCAGTAGATGAGCAGATTTTTCATGAGCAATAAGGCAATGCACGTAATAAGCAAGTTTTTGCAAGAGCACATACTTAATTTGGGAAACGCTGGCAGTGATATAATAATCATAGTTCTTTTGGAGTTGTAAAATTGTTTTAAAAGATGAATTAAATTTAGTGGTTTGGTGGTGGGTGGTTGTTTGGGTTTTTTTTTAGTTTATCTTTCTACTTAAAACTGGGAATTATTTTTTTTTTGTACTGTTGAAAAAGACATTCTAATCCAGATAAATTTCACCAAATTTCAAGAATTATGTGCTCTCTGATAATACAATACTAATACATTTATGTGATAATTTTCAATATTTTTAGTTAAAGTGTGAATAATTTGTCTGATATTTTAAATTTCAGAAGTGGTGCCCTGTAGTTTATTAGTGTTCGTGATAGTTTATTCCTGTCTGAGCAAAATAAAGACGGTTTATAGTATTTATTAGTGTGAACAGGTCTATTTTTCTAAAATTTTTTACTCTTCATGAAAACATTGCAACTACTCTATAAACACACCTTCGTACAATTAAAAAATGGAGAATACAAGAGAAAATAGTAAACCATAATATGCTTCTCACAAGTTTGAATAGTTTTCAATTAAGCCTACAATTATATTTAAATTCATTTTCTTGGACTTTGTTTCAGCAACTGAAGCAAAAAATGATGTATGTTTACACTAATCCGTCTAGAATTGTAAAGAGGTTTGAAACACTTAATTATAAGGCCTGAATTATGCTGTGAGTCCTTGATTTATGGCTCTAATGTTAGTTAACAAATTAGAAATGTAAAATGTGCCAATTCATTTTCATTCATCGTTCATTAACTGGCTATCAAGAAATGACAGGAACTTGAGACTTTTGAAGAAACTTATTTAGCCAGATTTCCTGGCAACTATTTTTTCTTCATTCCAAGGAGACATTATGTCCTTTTTAACATGATGTTACTATATTATGCAAGAACTTTTTCCGTGTCAGTAACATAGGCTGAAGTTGCATTTCAATACCAAGCTTGCTTTGAAAAGGAGTAAAACCTTTCGGAACCACAAAATAGTGTCTCTTTGGGAACTGGATCTTGAGACCTATCAGGTTCTCATCCCTGTTCTCTTTTGCCCAAAGCTCAAAGACCTGTGGTCCTTGTGAGGTATTTGAAAAATGTTTAGAGTTTAAAATAAATGTCTAAAATATCATTTATTGACAACCTACCATCAGAAAGTAACTACATTGTTATTTATTATATTTTCAACAAAGCATAGTTGTTCTGTTTCTTTCCTTAGAATCTCTAAGGTTTTCTTCCCAGCAGTGTTTCTTGTTCTAAAAGTGAATTAAGAGATGCTTAAAAGTTAGTTCTGGTCATTTTGCGTGACGTTAGGGTTAAGAAAGCAGTGCAGCAAAAAACCCCCACATTTAGTGGTCCTGGTGGACAGCAAGTTCAACCCGAATCGGCAGTGCACCCTTACAGTCGTGCAGGTTAGCTCCCTCTGAGGCTGCATTAGTAAGAGTGTAGGCAGTAGGGACAGTGATTTTTGTCCCTATATTTGACATGCACGAAATTGCATCATGCCTTCCAGATCCAGTTTGAGGCTGCAAGGACGATCGACATACTTAAACAGATCCAGCAGAGATGAAAGATGATGAGGGGGTTGCAGGGCATGACAAATAAGGAGGGGCTGGCAGAGCTGGGAATCTTTTGGACTGCAGAATACGGGGCTTTGAGGAGGAATCTTGGTGTCTTCAGCTGCCTAGTAGGATGATATAGAGAAAATGGAGCTAGAATCTACCTTGAGGTTCATGGGATTGGGATGAGAGGCAACTGGCAGAAGCTGATCAAAGGAAAATTCTGTTTGAATATTGGGGGAAAAAAAAACCCACTACAACACACTATGAATGTGATCAAACACTGAAAAGAGGGTCCAGAGAGATCTGAAAAATCTCCAAGGATGGAGATTTCATCTTGACTGGATGAAACCTTGACCAGCGTGGCTTGATGTCAAAATTCACTCTGCTTTAAGGAGGTGTTTAAGGCAGATAGCCTTGAGACATCCATTGCAACTTAAATTATTCTGTAATTCTGAATTATCATTGACAGAATATCTCAAACAAATCTATAACTGACTTCTTAAGCCTAGAAATTAATTATACACAAAAGGTTTTGTGACGTATAGATGAAAAATTACTGAGTGCAACTCAGTGGCTAAGGTTTGATGGTCATAAAAATCTCTCCTTGTTGAGAAATAACCCTGCAAATACATTCCTGTTCTATGTTTTACAGTGAGGAAAGCTGGCCTGGATTAATTATAGACCCTCATTGACACCTTATTATTTAAAGTGTAAATGGTATTTGCATGTAACCTATACAGAATTTCCAAAATTTATTCATGGCGTATGACATAACTGCTTGTGAAAATGGTGAGTTGGGTTTCAGTGATTAAAGATAATGGAGATATTTGATCTGCAGATGAGGTTGGAGATCAGGAAAAAGTTCTTCCCCCAGAGGGTGGTGGGGCCCTGGAACAGGCTCCCCAGGGCAGTGGTCACCACACTGAGCTTGGCTGAGTTCAAGCAGCATCTGACCAACGCTCTCAGTCATCTGCTCTGATGGGGCTGATCCTGTGTAGAGCCAGGAGTTGGACTTGATGGTCCTTATGGGTCCCTTCCAACGCGGGACATTCTATGATTGGTTGCAGATTGTTCATCCTCAAGGCCCTGATTCTTGCTAGGTCCTTGAAGAAGGACCTCGTAGAAGACTGACTGCAGGGTCTTCAAAGAAGAAAAAAAAAGTGATTCCTGACATGCTGAGAGGTGTAAGATCTAGACTTTGAAATTTGCTGTATAGATAGAGAGCCTTATACTATGGCTATGAGGAAGAGGAGGAAAAGTGAGGCATTTCTGGAAGGAATGGTTATGTTGCTGTAACTGAACCATGAAAATTGGAATAATGCCGTATGGATATTGCTTTGATCAAGTCTATGGATTGAGAAAGAGGTTTGCTACAAGTAGAATGTATGTTGGCTATTGGAAATCCTCTAGTCTCTAGTTACGAGTACTTCCTGTCTTTGTTCATGACCATTTTTATGGTAATTTAAAAAAAAAAGAACACATGACTATTAATATGACTGTTCTCTGATCATTTAAAAAAAAACACAGCAGATTTGAATAAGAAAACACTGAAAATTATCAGAAAACATGCAGATTATTTTTTTAATAACTTTTTCTTACTAGTGGATAACATTGCCATGGTAGTTCATTTGATGAATTTCAGTCTTGCTACTACTGAACTAAATATGCTGTTGTGAAGATGAATTAATATAGTCAGTTTCTGAAAATCCCAGTGCTTATGAAGAAAAGTGTGGTGATGAACTCTGTAAGTATTGTCATTTGGCAGAAAAGCGCAGCTACATAAAAATGCACGAGCTCGACTTGTAGAGAAGTAATTTCTAATTTAGATGCTTGTAAAACGACTGTGGTTACTGCTGTGAAACGTAGACCCTAGAAGACAGATATAAGACATGATTTCACATTCTGGGTAATGCTGCATTTATTTCTGCTAAGTCAGCGGTTCCTGGAGCTGGAACAATATGGTGTCGGGTTAAAATTCTTCTATTTGTCCTTTTTATTAAATAATGAATCTTCCTAAATTTCCTGACATCCTAATGTTTATTACTTTTTAATGGCTTCACATTCAGTGAAGTTATAGATTTCTGAGGGCTTGATCCTCTTTCTCTGTATAGTAACGAGAGTTACGCTCTTTATGTGTGGAGTTAAGTGGAAGTTTTATTGAGAAATAAGCAGACCTTTGGAAAAGCCTTGTCCCACTGAATTAAAGAAAACGTCTTCACTTGGAATCAGAATTTAGCCCAGAATAAGTTCATTTGAGCATATTCTGATTCATAATAAGCAGATACGTTTTTCAACGTTAAAGGCAGATGTTGGTTATGTATCACGTCCCTAAATCCTGATTTACATTTTAATACACTGTGGTGTATTTTTTCAAATTAACTGTGTCATTTGGCTTGCGCTTGTTGATTGCTCTTGGATATTAAATGAAATAGACTAATCATAAAGTTCTCTAAAATGTTGTGAAAATTAAAATGGTTCATTAACAAAAATCCAATGTGCTTTAAAATGTGTGTGATTATTAGAAAACAGAGTACTTTTAACTTTTTCCAATCTGCCTCTTATGGTCCTATTTCGTGATTTATTTTCTTTTAAAGCTCAAATCAGAAGTGCAGGGCTTATAGAGCATTTTTAGATAATATGCAATTATGAAACTTTGCATAATCACAGCAAAAGCTTGCTGAATTACATGGTGTTGCTAATGTGCCTGTAAGTGGGAGCAGGAGATGATTCTTTTGTATTTGTTACCTTGAACTACAAAGGGAGAAAAACAAGTCAGAATGCAATCTAACGGTGACTTAAAACTCATAATATTACGCAAGTTTCTGCACTGATGGGGTAGAATCTGTGTGGTTTAGCCCTAATTTGATATTTGGTAATAAACTTGATATATAAAGTACATAAGTGTTCAACAGTGATCGTAATTTAAAAAGTAAAATGTCACTAATAGAAAGCAGTCTTTGAAAATCAAATATGATTTTTTTTTCTAGTGGAAAAAAGATATTTTACTAACCAGTAGGCTATTTGAGAAATTAAAAACGGTTTTAGATTGTCTTCCTGTAGTGTTCTCTTTTTAGTTAAATAATCCAGCACTTTTTCCTGATTTAAAAAAAAACAACAAACAACAACAAAACAAACACAAGAAAAAAGCTTTTAAAAGATGTGTTACAGAATGGGAAGCAGAGGTATTTCACAAGTGTAATTATCTAATAATGATTTTCTTGCAGTGTTAATGTCAATTTCCTCCTTTTTTTTTTCCCATTTATTATTGAGATTATCTAGTAGCATTTCAGCTGTGTAGTCTACTAATGAAAATGACGAAAAGGAAGGAGCATATTAACAGAGAATATTCTGCTATCTCTTCAATCATAAATAACTTGCACCCTTCATATGAATTTTCTTAATATACAAGACATTTTCAGGACATTCAGTAATATTAGCTTACTTCAAGATGAAATGTATCCATATAATACCTAGAGGTAGAGACACACACACGTACTGCGTGCGTACTACAGTAGTTTTTGTTGATTTGTTTTACTCTGTGTGCTTCCCAAACACGTATTCCAACCAGTTGTGTTTCCCTCGACAGTAGTCTTTTATAGCTATTGGTTGTGAGTTATTTGTATATACACTTATGTTTAATTTTATTTATATATTGGGTTTTCAGAGCTACCAGCTCTGTAATATAGATTTTTCAGGCATTTGGTAGATAATTTATTTATATGAAAGACTAATAACCCCGTTAAGCCACTGAAAAGAGACACTGAAAAAATGCTGAAGACCCACGTACGCTCATAATTTTCCCACTCATCTTTTGTCTTTTAGAACAAAATTATTTTAGACCCAATGACTTTCAGTGAGGCCCGCTTCAGACCGTCTCTGGAAGAAAGGCTGGAGAGCATCATCAGCGGAGCCGCGCTGATGGCAGACTCTTCGTGCACGCGAGATGACCGCCGGGAACGGATCGTGGCCGAGTGCAACGCCGTGCGGCAGGCCCTGCAGGATCTGCTCAGCGAGTATATGAATAACGTAAGTTCCACGCTCTTACTACTGCCTTCTTTTTCAGTAGATGATTAAACCTTTCTGAGGATAATGTTACAACTTGAACAAAAACAATAACGCGTCTTTATACTGGGAGTAAAGGTAATGCTATCTGAATTATTTAACTTTTTAATGGTAGTGCTATTTGAATTATTTAACTTTTCAATATATTGGAAGTGTTTGACAGAAGTTTGGTACCATCAGAAGCTCATGGGAATGTGTTTTTTACCTGCAAAGTAACTCCATACTCCCCATACCTTTAGCATTAAAGTTTCTCCTTAGGTAATACATAGTCAACAAGTATTCCTTTTGAGGTAAAATACTTTTTAAATTAAATAGAATGGCAAGCAATGTAAGTAGGAAATGGCCTAAGAATTATTTTCTTGATGAAAGTGAACACGGTTAATTTTCAACATGATTTCCGCTGTGTGATGGTGGTCATTGTGTTTGTTTCTCAGGATGTTACCTGTAGATAGTTCACAGGAGGTTGTCTGTTTGCTGTGTGGGTTACACCACTGAAGGTCTTCACTTGCTGTTGGAGCTATTAAATGCTCGGTTGCCATGAAAGTAGTGAGTTTAGCACTAGTGCTGTTCACACAAAGAAAACCTGTGTGGGGTTTCAAGAGGTGTGAAATTGTTCAACATGGTGTTATCTTGTAGCGCGTAACTGTTGTTCTGCGTAACTTATCCCAGAAAATTCTCTCCGCCTAACATTGTGTATGAAATCCCCTAAGTACTATCGCTGTGTCCTTCGGAGGATGTGTGATGAAGTCCTGAGCTGTATCAACAACCTTTTTAAGAATGGAAATGTTTGCGAACAGGTATCAGACTGAGCATCCTATACTTCGCTGTTTCGTGTCTGTCATTGCTACTGAAGTATAAGGTGACACATTTTGATCCTATTTTGCTAAAATCATCACAATAATGTTGAAGAGACTGAGGATGAACCTTTAACATTGTTATTTTCATTGGTACTGTTATGGTTAGTTGGGAGAGTGATAGGATGCAGTATCAATAGTGCAAGCTTCAGTCCTTTAGTCATTTCATTGTACAGTTTAAATTAACTATGATGGTTTTTAAGGTATTATTCCATATAATAGAGTCACCTCAAGGAATAGCTGTTTCTGATGGCACAGAATTTAAAAGCATATATTATTTGCTTTTTCGTCTTTTGTGAAGTGATGGTTGAAAGGTTCTTGTACTGTGAAAGAAAGCAGTCTATGCTGTTGTTTTAGGGGTTAGAAATTATAAAAAGAGCATTAAATATCAGGTGATGAGAGGGTGGTGGAAGAGGACTTGCTAGATTGCTCCCTACAGTGTCTTGCTTTGTGGAACTATTACTGTTAGGTAGTCTTTAAAGAAAGGTTAGCTGTTGTCTTTCAAAAAAAACTTTGAGAACTGATGGATTGTGACTTCTTATTTTGTTGTGGTGCGTCTTTTTGAGTACACAGGTTTTTGGTAACAATGCAATTTGCCCTTGGACCAGAAACATTTTTCTTTTATTTCTGTCCACATTTACAGAGGAAGGAGAGTTTTAAATGACTGTAGGCATTCATGGCCACAATGAAGGTAGCTAATACAGTTTAATCATTTTCACTTAAGCACATAATGGTGTGAGTATCTGTTTTTGTGGTTACTGCAGTATGTTTTTTTCAATTGTCTTCCTCCTTTTTTCTCTCCCCCTCGCCCCATTCTAATTAGTCTGAGCTGCACCATTCCTATTTTTCTTTTTTTTTGTTGTTTTCTTGCTTTATATTGGAATGTAATCAATTTAAGCTATTTTCACAGCTCTTGAGTAAGCATTGTAAGAACTGAATGTATACTTAAGTTACATAAAGTGAAGTACTTCTCATTTAAACACATCTGGGATGGTGGAATTTGAGAATTATATTGCATTAAATGTTGTCTTCCAAGCTGGTCTCGGCAGATACAAGGGATGAGGTTTGGTTTACAGATTAAGACACTTAAGTGCAGACAGGTAAATTAGGGGTCTCAATTCAATTGTTTGAAATAGATGCCTAGTTCCATTTTGAACTACCTGTTTAAATAGCCCAGTGCTCATTTGAACAGAGGCTCCTCAGTCTGCCACTCGGAAGCGTTTGGATCTACTCTGGGTCTTGTGTCATATCTGCCAGCCCCACTTCCATGTCATGTATGGTCTAGGGAAGAACAAACAGCCAGACTCCTGCCTTTATTGAATCATTGCAGCCTCAATTGCTTATGCTCCTGTTGATTGATGGAGATCAGAGCAATACTGCCAAGGGAACCTGAAGAGCTGGTCACATGACAAGGTGTTATAATCTAATATGGGATCAGTTAAATAGTTCTAGACCCCTCTAGATTTCCATTAACTAGGGTAGAAGATATCTAGCTTGTAGGTGACTCCTGATTAGGAACCTCTCTAGAGACGGAATTTCCCTCATTTCTCTGCCCTGGCAGAATTTGCTTTAGTATTTAACCATCTGTTTGAAACCTGGGGATAGATTTTCTTGGGTTTGCAGTAATGCTAAGCACATTCATTATGACCAAAGATCACACTTGAAAAGTTTTTGTAAAAGCTTGGATGAGTTTCAAAAGGGTAAAACTGAAAGGCACACACCAAATGTAACACAGTTATAAGTCTGATCAAGAGGTGGCTAGACTGTCAGAGCATGTTAGCTTTGAGATGATTTTTCAAAGATGGACAGCTTTAATGTCTTCTGCCCATATAGCCTTAAACCACTGCAGGACTGCTCTCACTTTAACACCTGTGAAATTTACTCAGATGTTGACACTTTGGGTTATTTGCTGTTTGACGATACCTGGAAAATCATGGATCATTTTTGGCTGGTGATTGTCGATCAAATGTGCATACTGGTTTTGATGTTTGCCACGAGATAGAGAGAACATAGAAGAAATTAAAAATTATGTGATCGTATTTGGAGGACACACACAAGGAAGTGCAGAGTACTGGCAATGTGCTAGACAATGCTAGTTCAATCCTTCTCCAGCTTAAAATTGTTCCTTTCAAGTTATCTACTTCTATGATTTGGGTTCAGAGGGGTGTTTCTTTTTTTTATACAAGAGCATTTCTATTTTTCGGTTGCTAAGTAAATTCTGTATTCCCTTTTACCTGTTGAGTATTTACATTGCAAAGTAAACCATATAAATTGATTGTGGTTTGTGTTCTGTCCTATATTAAATTTTCATAGAAGCTAAGTAAAATATCGAGTGCAAAAGAACGTGCTCAAAATGGAGACATCGTTCTTGAAGCTTCACTGATCTTCTGCTTTTGGACCAGTGGATGGTATTTCGGGCAGGAATCAGAAGCTGGAAAGTTTATAGGCAGCTGTGTGAACTACAAGGTTGGCTATGCGATGCTGAGTCATGCTTTTTAGCACTTCAAAAGATGAATGCTGAAGGCAATGCAAGGAGAAAAAAGGGGTTTCCCAGGTTTTGTGTGCAAGAAAGGGAAGGAGCTTCCAACCAAACAATGTAGGAACTTCTACCTTTTAAGTAGTATAAGATGTGTAAGAAAACCTCATCCACCTGCACTATCTCCTTCCTGTGCCCACCTCTTAGAAAGTTGCTTGTAGAGAGGGATGCGTCTTACCTTCTGTGCTGTTGTGGGGCTTTTTAAGTCCATCCATTATCTCCTGGTATATTCCCTGTACCTGAGATCTGTTTGGTCGCTTGGTGCTTTATCAGATGTGAGTGGATCAATATGCTCTACGACATAGAAAGGTAAAATTTAACAGATGTAACAATGTTGTTTTACCGATTCTTCTACCCAGTTTTTATGGCTCCATCACAAACTAAGAAGTAGGTAACGGTGGTCTTACAATTAACAGCAAGGGTAAAATCTCTCTGTGTATTATCCAGAGTTTTACTGAAGTAAGTTAAAGATGTTTTGCAATTCAGAAAACTAGATGGAAAAATACTACAGGTAATGTTATCATTTGGGGAGGAGGGGCCAAGGCTGGTGAAACAAAACTTCAGGATGTGAGGTACAAGGATATGAGTTTAAAAAAAATGTAGATTCTTTGTCTCAAAATGTTGCCAATTAAAGAAAAATATGAAAAGGAATTCTGTAAGGAGGAGGATAGGGCAGATTTCGACATAAATGAGTAAAAATAATGCTGTTTTTGCGGTTGTATTCTTTGCTGGTTATAAAGGTTTTAGGAAAAGTGACAGAAATGTATTTAGAGGACTGAAAAGACATGGCTGGAGAGGTGTGTTTTGGTTCCTGCTTCCTTCTCCTCAGATAAATATTGATTTGCTTCATTTCCTACATGTCAAGTAAAAAGATTTTTCAATTTTTATTCTTTTTTCAAGCTAACTTCGGGAAAACTCAGGTGTTCTGGTCCCAATTCAGAAGTTATTTAAGCAGTTTTTGTTGTAGGATGTTTTTGAATTATTATTGCTACGGGAAAATTAGCCCCTAGGATCTTTACCAGTGCTATGAATAATTATGTATTTGTATAGTACGTTGCATTGACTGGAGTCTCACAGTACATGAGATGTAAACTCTTTCATTATTGTTTGTGCATCTACTGATATATATTAGTTTCATTTGTCTTATCAGTAACCCTGTCAAAATGTTTTCCCAGCATGGTATCTATTATTCTTGTGGTGAACTCAGCTAAACTTCCAGATCTTTTATTTCTGGGAAGCTGGGGCAGGAAGACTCTCAGTCTGCCAGGTCAAGTGTTTTTTGTTTTTTTTTCCCCAGTCTCTCACAGCAAATTGATAGTGGGTTTTTTACAGATTGTTATGTGTATGTGATAAATCCCATCATTTATTTCAAAATAAAATTACATTTCTAGACTTCTCTCCTACAGAGAAGAAGTAAATATAGCTCCACAGAAGCTCTTAATGCAATTGTTTTCCATTTGTCTAAATGAAAAAAAATGTTTAATAGATGGTTTGTTCTGATTGTGGTCTAGTTTCCTGCTGGTTTACTCTCCTGGATCCTTCACGTTTTGTATTGCAGGCTGTCAGGAAACAAAAATCTTAGAAATGTGGGGGTTTCAGCTTTTAAACTCAGACTCCAGGATTAGAAATACACTGCCAAACTCATATACCCAGTGCTGAGCACTCTTTCTAGCAAGCATCGGGGTGCTGCTGTGCCGGTGTCTGATTAAGATAAGGAAGTAAGAAATTTATATCTTTATTTATAGCTTTAGAAAAAAATGCTTAAGAATGGATGCTTGAATTTGCTCTGACATCATTGGTTTCTGTGCCGAGCAAGAAAGACTAAATTTTCAGCTGTTGGGGTGTATCAAAGAGAAATTTGGAAACCAGTTGACAAGTAAGCCATGACCGTTGAAGAACTCTGTAATCACTTGAATGCCGGCCTGGCATTAATTCAAGTCTGCATTTGAAAAGGTGTTTCCTATCTGCTTCAAATGGAAGGTTATCTTCTTAAAACTTTGAGATCTTCATTCTCATGCCTTTCTTTTCAAGAGATGACATTTTCAAGAAAATGCAAAATATGAGAAGAATGAACGAGAAAACGCAAATCTACAAGCAGTTTTTCTTCACAAATATATCAGTGAAAAATTTGAATCGCTCAAAGTAAAATTATAGTGCTGCAGTACATGAAAATGAGATGTCCCTAATGGACAGCTGAAGATATTGTGCTTGATTGGAGAACGAAAAACGTGATAGCAAATGAAAATCTATAAACTCTCCAGATAGCGTCAGCTTCCATATATAGCAGCTCCATCTGAATTCATATTTAAGAAAGAAATAATAATTCTTCTGTACGTTTTAGTTCTGATGCTGACTTGCATAAGGTTAATCTGGGTGACAGTGAGCAGTAAATTACAGTTATGAGACAGAGCAATGTCCGTATCGGTCCTGAGATGAGTAATCAAGGATGAGTGACAAGAGATTGACTGCTGGGTCATCAGGATTGCCTGATGTAGGCATGACTGGCTCAGCAGGACAATTTTTCCATTGATACTGTTGTTGAGTTCCTAGCTTTCTGAATAACTGTTGGAGGACAATGGCTTGTTTAAAGCTTCTTACTCTATTTCAGTTGGAGATAAGCTACTTTGCTATTCATTTTGCTCTTCTAGAGGCTATATGAACAATTTTCTGTTTCCTAACTTGGAAGAAACAAGTAGAAGCACAGTAGTTATTACTGGAGGAATAGGATGTGTTCCCAACTGGGCAAATGTATGATGTGTCAGAGCATTACTTCTCAGTCAGTTCAGGTTTCTTTGCATTTGTTCATCCTTCCTGAGTGCCTTGACTTCTCATGACTGTGCATAAATAACTACGTAAGCTGCCTACAATCTAACTTAAGCCATCTTTTAAGGAACTCTTCTTTTTCAATGATAACATCAGGACCTCGTAAGGGACGCCCAGTGTTTTTTGATAGTTTTACAGAAATGCTACACTGTTTACCATTGCACAACTGAGTTATGATTTATTTGTTCCTTCCTGTATTTTCTGGTTTTGCAGATCCCTGATGAGTGTTTGCTTTGCTTTTCCTAGCAGATCCAGAGAACCACAGTGATGTTTTCCATCAGAAACAAATAGAAAAGCTCTGTGAGAAAGTGGAACTTTATGGCTTGGAAATGACAAATGTGCTAACAATTTATCTTTGCTTCATGTTCTGGTGGCTGCAAATTTCCACAGCCCTGTGATGTTTCATATGTTTGGACGAGTAGATTTTTAAACTTACTGAATTAATACTTGTGGCTGAACCACAGTGCTGATAGCTTTTCCCTGGTGGTGTTTCCTGGAGAATATTTTATAAGTACCTCCTTTACACTCTTTATATTTAAAGATAGACCATGATATGTGATGAAAAAAGGTTTGTATTCTTGTTAAGATGTAAGTAAATCACATGAGTTTTTTTTGAAATCTAAGACTGAATTGTCATACTAGATTGAGTGATGTTTCTGACAAAATATTTCCCTCTAAATTAGTGTGGAAATTTTCAGGACTGCCACTAAATCCAACCAAGTGCCTGCATGTGAGGACTTACTTTCTTGCTTCCTTTTGTGTCTCTATATAATTAATGAAGCCCAGTGATTGACCTGAAGGGTTGAGGAACAAAAAAGGTCTAAATCCTGTTACATTCCAACACCTCAATGAATTCTTTCTTATTATCAGTTTATTGTTATTTCATTATTAAGTAAACTGCACTTTTAAGGATCTGTTTAAATCTAGACATATTCCTTATTTGAAACCATGCATTTAGTATTTCCATAACTGAAGAGTGAACATGAACTTCCTCGGAGTTGCAAACATTGCAGCAAGCGAATGCATGTCAGGCACTGGAACAGGCTGCCCAGGGAGCTGATGGAGTCACTGTCCCTGGAGGTGTTCAAAAAGCGTGTAGATGTGGCACTTTGGGACATGGTCTAGTAGACATGGTGGGGATGGGTTGACGGTTTGACTCGATGATTCTAGATGTCTTTTTCAACCCTAAAGATTCTCTGATTCTCTGATTCAATTCTACGTAGACTTCTCCAATACACTTTCCTGTTGTGACATTTTGGTAGATGGTGGGTCATGAGGCTAACAGGCTTTCGAGCTAAACTTTCCAAATCATATTAGATGAAGGTTGCAGGGGCTGCAGGTATATTATTCCATTTATGTGGGTAAAAAACTCTATAGACTTTAATGTCTCAGAGTAGTTCCTACGTAATGTTTTGCACAGCAAACCACTTCGCGTAGATCTGGTAAGACATGAAGGAACTCCTTCTTGCTACTTCTGTGTTTATCCTCTCTATTCCACTTAGTATTCCTGTTGGTGTTACTTTGGATACTGTGATTGGGACTATCTGAACCATTTTGTTCTCAGCTGCTGATGATTTTTTTTTTTCAGATTTTTCCGTATTTTATTTCCCACAACTTCTTTTCTTGTTGGAAATTAGTAGAGAAGCCAAACAGAATGCAAGCCAGGAATCAGTATGATTTGTCAGCAGACGTACACAATGTCCACAGAAATTGAGCTTTAAAAGCTTTTATATCTTATCTTAAATGTCTTTTCCAAGAGAAAAGCATTCTAAAATACCTCTTCTAGTTTGGGTAATATTACATTAATATAGTGCCCAAGAAGACTATGTAATATCTGTCACTAGATGTTTATAAAGATTAGGCAAGAACAATAGATCTGATCCAGTTTTGGAGAAGAGGGTTAAATTAAGTGACAAAAGCCATAAATATATATGGAAAATTCTATAAATTATGTTTATATACATATAAATGATTTAAAATCTAAGTTGCAAACATGCAGAGCTGGTTCAAGAGGCAGAGTAGTTTACATTTTCAAAGACATTCTCACTCTTTTGGTTTTTTCTCTGAAATACCTTTCCAAAAGCAATGTTGGGGGTGAGGGGTGGTGTTGGGATTTTTGTATTGGTCACTAACAGAAATGGGAGAGACAACTCCCGCTTCCCTTCTCAAAATTCTGCGAACTCAAAAGAAAAAAAATTAATATTCCGAATCCCATCTGATACAGACAGATATAAAAAGGCTGTATGTTTTTGAAGTGTATGTAGGTACATCCCATTCTGGGTAGGCACATAAAATATTTAGGAGACCTGTGAGTAATTAAGTACAAGGAAATCCGACATGCAATAAGATTCATGAAAGACGTCAACAGCATTGACACACAGTTTTGATCGCACCTATGCAATATCAAAGTTCTTTCTACTGTCTTGTCTAAGTTCCCCTACAATGTGTTCAAGTTGCCATTTTATGTATAATCTCTGGCTTTTCAAGAAGTATTAAAGATATTTCTTATGCATTTATTTTCTGCTGCTATGAAGCAATTTATAAGCAAGTTTGAAAACAATGTATTTTTAGAAAATCATGATATGTGTATATAGTAGTAAATATAACTTTGTTTATAGTGGTAGTAAGTAGTTTTGGGAAATTTTAAAATATAGAATGACCGAAAGTTATAAACAATTGTCTTCAACACTGTGGTGTTGTTGCTTGTGGTGGTGGTTTTAATGTTCTTCATCTGGTTTTACTTCTCAGGTCCCAGTAGGTCCTATACACATGTTCAAAATAAAGACTCTGATAATTTTCAGTGGGATTTAGTCGCAAGTTTAAGATTTTTGCCCAAGTTTATTTATTAACAGTCCCATTTCCTTGAGGTTATGAGGGCTGCCAACTTCCAAGCCACCAGTTCAGCCAGAGGTATTGTATCTTCCACGTTGCTCTTGACATCCCTGTCAGTTCACGTAAGAAAATGAGAGTTAATCTAACATTAGCTAACTCACCTTCTAAGAGCTATATTAAAGAATAATTATTTTCTTGGTGTCTTAAATCATCTTCTTTAATCATTAATAGTTCTAATATGTTCTAGATTTCTATCAGATCTTTTTTTTGTCTCTGAATTTTCCACTTTTTCTCTGTCTTTGCCTAAAAAAGTACTGGATGCTTAATCAGGAAACACTGGTTTTTTTTTTCCACATGGAAATTCAAATGTTTCAGTCTCATAAGGAATTTAAGTATACAGGAGAATTCTGTAAACTGTATTTGTTCCTTTCTTTGTTCCTATCGTAGTAGGAATGAATAGCTAATTGTTAAGTCACAGGCCTAGACATAAAGTTGTTTCCACTTGTACGTCCATATAATGCGTAGTCTTTCTGGGCCTCCATTACTCCAATGTAAAATTTGAGGTCATGTTAGACTAAATTCATTAAAGTTTAAGTGCCTTGAAGTTTACACATTAAAAAAAATAAATCTGTAATAGTGTTGCAGTGTTTGTGTAATTGTAATGTTTGACTGTAGGAGGGTGTGCGTGTTTGTCTCTTTAAAGACATACCATTTCTCTCAATTTAATTTCTTCCTCTTTAAAGACTACCTGAATCTCCTCAGCACTTGTACTGATTTTTTTCTATAACTGAGCAAATAATGATTTTTTTTTTGATTTGCCTATTAGAAGAGTTGCAGAATGAAGCGGGCACAACAGTCATGGGGAAGTTAAATGGGATTTCATTTTGATGATTTTTTTGTTGTTAGTTTCTGACCAACAACCCAAACTGCTTTCCTATACAATGTGATATTAATTTCCTACATGCCACAGTTCAGAATAAATGATTTATTAAGTGCAGCCCAAGTTCATCCATACTTTGCCTCCAGAAAACTTTCCTTTTTTGACAAATGCATGTATTATTCCTCTTTCTTCTACCTCATATACACATGCATATGTGCAAAATGGCTGGCTATATTTCTGATAACTTCTCAGAGTATGTGCTCATTTTAAACTCAGTGTATTCAGCCAAAAAATGTTTTTAAAAAAAAGAATGGAATTTTCTTCTCATTTTATTTTACGTTAATTAGTTTTGGTATTTTCTAAAGTGTATTCTTACAGAAGTAATGCCTTCTGCATCAGTGCTTTTAATATGCTGGAAATTATTGCCTTAATATTTGCAAGATGTAGGTTATCTGAAAATAATGTTGTTAAAGCTATTTGTTCACCTGTAGAAAAGTCCTTTAACAATCTTGTGTATATAGTGTGATTCATAACTTCTATAATTTTTCTTTGTACTGAAGTTAGCATTTATGGGTCATTAATTTGTTGTTTTTCCATGTCTGCAAGTCAATATCCATATCAGAGAGGGTTTTAATACATTTTATGCTACACCAATAGCAATATGATTATTAACTCTATGTATATCTGCTTTTCATGTCTGGATCCTACTGTCAATATTTGTACAGTCCAGTTTAACAATGTTGTGCATCGTATTCTCTTGGATGCAAAGAAAAATATTCCCAGTCCTTATAGAAGTTTTGGAAATGCCTCAAAATAAAATAAGCATGGACTTACCGATATTAGGGAGGTTTCAGAAACTCCCATCAAAAATCTGTGCCTCCTGGACATACATAATATTTTCTATTCAGTTAAGGCTGTGATTTTCTTTTGGTATGCGTAATGTGTCCAAATTCTGGTTATCATGTGAAAAACCTGAAGGCAGCAATGGAAACATAAAGAATATATTAACTATGCACACTTATTCTCCGAGATATTATTATTCTGCAGGTGAGCAAAGGAGGGAGTAGCTGTAAACAGGCTGGGGCTTGGCAAGGGTGCAAGTGCAATTTATTGTTAAGGGTATGTTTGCCCTAATTTAGGAAATAAGTCTATATAACTCCTCTTCAGCATTATCAAAACCTGATGTAGCCAACTGTATTGCCATCACGATAGATATTTGTGACAGATGCACCCGCCCTGACAAAGCCCGTGACAAAACCTTCCCACGACTGCCCACATGGCAGTGGTCATTTCAACTGACAAGAGATGCAGCTGAGGTCTTCAACTAGCCAGTGAGCTCCGTGACCACATAAGACCACAGGTCAGATTTGAATTGACTATAAATGGAGTCCCGCATGATAACCGTTTTGAGTTGGTCTCCCTTAGAGCAGCAGGTCTGTGGTTGGACACTGTCCCTCATTAAATCAGCTTTGAGCATTTCGTAGTAGTCTTTCTTCATTCTCATTATGATCTGAGGGATGGAACACCTCTGCTGTGAGTCCAGCCTGGAGAAGAGAAGACTCCGGGGACACCTTATTGTGGCCTTTCAGTGCTTAAAAGGAGCTTAGAAGAAAGTTGGAGACAGACATTGTATTAGGGCGTGGTGCAATAGGACAAGGGTTAATGGTTTTAAACCAAAAGAGGGGAGATTCAGACTAGGTATAAACAAGAAACTTTTTACAATGAGGGTGGTGAAACATTGAAGCAGGTTGCCCAGAGAGGTGGTAGATGCCCCATCCCTGGAACCATTCAAGGTCAGACTTCAAGGGGCTCTGAGCAACCTGATGTAGCTGGAGATATCCCTGCCCATGGCAGGGATTTGGGTTAGATGACCTTTAAAGGTCCCTTCCATCTCAAACCATGCCATGATTCTGATTCATTAAAGGCTGATAGGAATTCATGTCAAATAGGGAAAGGATCGAGGATGTGAAGTGAAATTTGTCCCATTTAGTACATTAAATCATTATTATGGTAGTCAAGGATACGCTTTACCACAGGCAAAGGTCAAAACTCTTTTCATATTAGCAATGTCGTTACAATATATACACTTCGATTAGCAATCGGAACTACAAAACTAGAAAATGACAGTAGGGTGTGTGAAGCTGCGGCTTGTCTATCCTGCACTGGTTTGCACTATTTGTTTTTTTTTGCTTACACAAGGAGTCTTCTTACAAATGAGAACAAGACATTGCAAGTTAGTAATGGAAGAATTCAACGTAATTTAGAGAATTCTCATTTGAAATGATGGTATTAGATGTCCAGAAGAGGGCAGACTTGCACACCAGAAATGTTTTGTGCATCACTAAAGATCTGCGTGCCGTTGTGATGCAGCTGTAATCAAAGAAAATGTAGTAATGTAGAAAATTAAGAGGTTACTGTGTTAGTAGTTATGGGATCTTTAGGGAAAAATAAAAAGTCAAAAGGTTATTTGGAGAAAAAAAGATGTATTTTAATCAAATTAATATTTCATGAACTAGCAAATAGAAATGAGGTGTTAAGTTCTCCTTGCATTTCTGAAAGGCATTAATGTTTTGATTTCAACAAGGAATTTGGCAGGCAAGGAGTAAGAGCCTCGCCTTGCTTTTTGGAATTATTTCGGATGCACCTGTATGATGCCGAGCACAGAACGTACACATTGTAGTACAAGCTGATTTACAGGTTGCTTCCTACAACAGCCACATGTATGAGAATGTGAAATGAGATATATCGATGTTGAGTGGGGTGTGATATTTGGCCTGGGAAATTATCTTACGACGTCCAAAATACAGTAGAACTGGAAGGACGTCTTGTCTTGTTACACAGTAACGTGACATTTTTTCCAGAATTGTGTGTTAGCCAGACACTGGGAGTCCATGTAGTTTATTTTTATATTTTCACCTGAGAAATGAAAGACAGAAACAGCATCTCTGCTGTACTCAGTTCCCTGAAACTTCCTTAGTGAAACAGGAGGAATGAGAGAGTATTGTTTCATTTCTTTTAAGGTGACTGAGCTGGAGGAATAAGTATTTTTCATTTTGGTTTGGAATTTTAAATATCAATCCACTTTCCGTAACATTTAATAGCATTGGGAAGCTTTATCAGAACCCTTCCTTTTAACAGATACCACAACTGTTTTAAAATATTTTAGCACGCATTTGGCTGCAAGAAAATGAAATGAACATTTTGTGAACTTAATTTATCTATAGTAAAGCTTTAAGCTTATCTGCTTAATAAAGTAAGCTACAGTTAAGTTTAGGGTAACATATTGACCATACATTTGCACAGTATTTATGATATGTAGGGGTTTTGTATGGCTGTCAGATTACTTACCTGCTACCTTGACCAATTATTTCATTTGTTCAGCTATTATTTAAAAAAACCAAAACAATGCTAGCGGAGTGACAACCGAGGTAGATGCATTATAACTGTAATTATACATTAACATTGCAATGAAATCTGTACATTTCAGTGTAAAATCAGAGATCCCCAAAGTATAATTCTGTAGCTTTAAGTGGACAATGACTGAGCTCCTTCTGACACGATCTAAAATATCTTGGGGCATTATGTGTAGTAACGTAGTTACTATAAGGCTGTCAAATGCATTGCCAGATAGTATTTGAATTCTGGGATCAGATAAATGAGATTTTAATTGGGTTTTAAGGGTAAGCTGAATAAGTAGATAGGGTAGAATTAACCAGAGACATATTAATGTAACAAAACCTTTGGTTGTCTTAAAGCTGGTGTATTAACCACTGTACAATCTCTCGTTGAAAGCAGATGTCATGGTAGAGTGGAAAGTGATGGACTGATAGTTGAGACAAAAAGTGGTGTCTAACGTAGTCACATAAACACATCTTAACATTTGGAGCACTGTAAACCTAAGAAACTGAAAAAAAGAAGAAATCATTGGTTATATTTTATTATAACATTTTGAAGGAACAGAAAACAAATAAATAAAACATTCAAAAGTGAATTTTCGCAGGTCGGTGGGACCATTCACCCAGGGAATTTACTGAGGCTATGGAAAGGTGGGGTTTTTGTTTCTTACAGAGCAGAACAGAAGCTGCTGGGATTCGAAATGGCCAGAAGACTTGCCTGTGTGTTTCTTTTCTCTATGAACTACCTTATGATGGTTTTGCTCAGGGGAATTTTATATTTATTGGATGCATGACCTTTTTACTGGTAATTTCCTTTTGTCTTCCATATAGCCACATTCAAATGTTTAAAATTTTAAGAGTTACGAAATTTAAGCACTCAAACTCATTTGTTATTCCATTATTTTATCTTCAAATGCATTTTTCATCATTAAAACTAAACAACATGTTTAGCGACTAAAGGCCTTGCAACGCAAAATTTGACGTAATTTAATATGTAAGTAAAAACAGGGGGCTGTGTCTTAAGTAAGACTCCATAATAGCAGTGAGTATCCAAAAAGAGTAAGGTTTTTTTGGGTGGGTTTTTTTTGTTTTGTTTTGGTGGTGTTGTGGATTTTGGGTTTTTGTTTGTTTGTTTGTTTTAATTTCCTACATAAATAAGAAAAATGGGAAGGGGAAAAAAAGAGCAAGAGCATGGGAGGAGGAATTTTTTGTTGTTGTGTTGTTGATGTCAAGCATAACTCCATTAGTTCATTACAAAATTCTGTCGTCTTCTGACTTGGTAGGTGAGCGCAAACCCTTCTGCCTCAATGCAGTACTTTTAACTTCTGCATATAGGGTGAGGACGATAGAGCCAAATCCCATGGAAGTCAGTGAAAAGTCATTCATTGTTATACAGATGCATAAAGGATTCAGTCAAGAAAATAAAATGCCTGAATTTCAGTCTGTAGGTATTCTCAGGAAAGGCAGTAAGGCTAATTCTCAAGATTTAAAACTTAATTATATACATTGTTAAGTTTGGGTCTTGGGTTTAATGGCCGCTGGTTTGTCCTGATGTGTTCTGCGTGGATAGCCGTCACATGAATAATCCGAATGTTCAGTGGTCAGCATTTTGTCAGTGTGGGTTTAAATTAGAGTCATATCATGCTTTAACTAGTGAAGTACGTTTTGAAACAGAAATACAAAGGCTTTTTTACTGGTTTTTTTTTTTTTTTGTCAGAAGCTATTGAGGAACTTTGTTTCAAGAAATCTGCCCACACCTTTGATGAACATGAAGTTTATTTTTCTCCTCAAGCAATTTGTTTCTCTTCTTTCAATAGAAATAAATAAATAAGTGACTGAATAAATAAAATATATGCCTGATTGCAAGTGTGTAAGGCTAGTCTTCCAACGCAGATCTACATCCAAACATTTCTATGTACCAAACAATAAAACTTGAAGGCTCATTAGCTTGGAATGACCCAACTGTGTTTTATGTGTAGGGGTCATTTCTTTACTAATGAGCCTCTAAGCCAGATGGCTAACCCCACAGTAGTCTAACTGCATTAGTGCGATTTAGATTTTTAGGCAAATTGCTTTTTCTTTTCTTCTTCTTCTTCTTTTTGGTTTTTTTTTTTTTTTTTTTTTTTTTTTTTCCAAACAGGGGGATGANCCAAACAGGAGCAGACAGACAGCTTTTTCTAGAACTATGTAAAATAAAGGGTTTTCCCTTTAAAATTAAATGGCTAATGTGACTGTACTTCTTACGGGCTTATATCAATTTCTAATATTTCTGCTGGTTTGTAGTGACCAGAGTCTTCTGGATACTGTCCTCCATGGAAACTGTTTGGGGTGGAAAGTTATTTTAACTGTCTTTATCTATACTGGATTTTGTTTCAAACCCATTCTTACTGCCTCATATCTGAGTGCATATAAAAGTACTTTTGTGTAAAATGCAGAAGAAAAATGACACTGGACAAGTGACAGTGTGAGAGTAATATTTGCTTTTTAATATGCATTTTCTTATAGAATTTTGGCCTGTCTTTATGAATTTAAGATGTTTCAGGGCATTAGGATGAGGAACGGTTGTTTTAGCCCTGGTAAGGCTGCATCTCAAGTACTGTGTTCAGTTTTGGGCCCCTCACTACAAGAAAGACATCGAGGCCCTGGAGCATGTCCAGAGAAGGGCAACAAAGCTGGTGAAGGGGCTGGAGCACAAATGTGATGAGAAGCAGTTGAGGGAACTGGGCTTGTTTAGTCTGGAGAAGAGGAGGCTCAGGGGAGACCTTATTGCTCTCTACAACTCCCTGACAGGAAGTTGTGGTGAGCTGGGGGTCGGCCTCTTCTCGCAGATAACTAATGACAGGACAAGGGGGAACGGCTGCAAGTTGCACCAGGGGAGGTTCAGGTTGGAGATGAGGAGAAATTTCTTCTCTGAAAGGGTGATTGGGCATTGGAGCGGGTTGCCCAGGGAGGTGGTGGAGTCACCGTCCCTGGGGGTGTTTAAGGAAAGGTTAGATGTGGTACTTAAGGACATGGTTTAGTGGTTAATAGTTGTGTGGGGGGGGCGGTTGAACTGGATGATCCTTGAAGTCTCTTCCAACCTTAATGATTCTACGATTCATTTGGGCCTGGATTCACATTGCTCCAGAAACCTTTTTCAGTCATGTAAGTGAGGAACCAGGTCATCGTGGATTCCTCCAAGTCAGTTCAAAGTGATTGTTACTGTCCAAACATACTCTACGTGACCTTGATTATTTTCTGGGGATGCTTTTCTCTCACCATTGACTAAATCATACAAAAGGCAAGTCTGGAAATTACTTTAGAAAAATCTGTGTTGATAACAGACCTAAAGAGAACCACAGAAGTTTATCGACAACATCAGCACTACGTTTTTGAAAGTGTTTCAAAGATATTGTGCAAATGAGCACCCATGGTCCTGTCAGCAATCCCACATTTGAATGAAATTTTGATGTAACAAATGTTTAGTGTCTGTCACTGTGAATAACTTCTTACGATGATTTGCTCCTATCTTACAGGAGTTTGTTGCAATGATGTTAGATAATTGTATATAGGTTCTTATCACTGAAAATTGCTCTTATCTTCCAAGGAGGTGGCTACATTTGGAAAAATAAGAACATAAAATGGCTCAGAATAAAGCTTTATCTGGCCTAGTATCTTATCTCTGATAATGGTCATGGGGGGATGACTAAATAAGAACCTGACATACATACTGTGATTGTGATTCTTCTTTGCAAAATTTTTTATCTTAGCCTCCAGCAGTTTATGGTGCACAGGATAACTTTCTCCAGGGAGAAGGAATAAAAACAGTGTCAAAACATGAGAAAAATAAATGACAATTATTTATGTGAAAGTGCAAGAAAATCTTAACACTGTTGTGATTTTCCAGTGCTCATCAATCTCCTGTCTGCAAGAGCTAGGACATGGGTCATTTTCTGATGGAGATACTAATCACAGTGCAAAAGAAGAGGTGTTTTTCTGTTTTACCCTGCTTTGAGCTCATATTTACATGTGTTCCCATTTCACAATGTATCAGCCTGTGTGTGTGCATGTGTCTCACATTTTTAGCTTCCGTCTCTCTTAACCAAAGACAAATTAAGTCTCTCACTGAATGTTGTTAGATAGAAAATTCTGTTGAAGTCCATCGTTGCTTTTAAAATTTCTTCATGAAGATGCATCTTCTACTTTCTAATTGAGAACGTGAATCTGGTTTCCACATCATACCTTAATTTATGGTCTGGGAAATGTAAGTGGTATTTTTTTCTCTTTACTTAGTGTTGCCAGAGTAACTGAATGACAATAATATAACTGGTTTTTGTCAAACCATGTAATTAAATGGCTATGACAACTAAAAAGCATTCCATTCACTGAAGATTGGTTACACTTTTACTGCCGCGTAAGCAAAATTGTAGTAATAAAATGATACAGCGTCATATGCTCTGTACATTTTTATTTGTTGATAACAAATTTAAATTGATAAATACTTTTCTTTCTGTAAAATTCTTACTGAATCTCTTGAGAATTCAGTAGCACCGTAAATGTAATCTGCAGTTCTTTACAATTATAGTTTAAATAGACCAAGTCTAAAGGGAGTCTGCCTATTTGATTTCCAAATTTGCATCACTTAAAATCCAATCAGACCAACTGTTCAGATTTTTATTAGATATGAAATACACGAATGGGTTCAAGGCCACGCTATGTATAGCAGATACATACCTTGTTTTACAGCATGGATTATCTAACTTGTTACTTAGCATGTGGTTCGACCTTCAGCCCACAAAGCCTGCTTACTGACTTCTTGAATTGTTACTATATTAAATCCTTCGATTTTCAGTAACTGGTGTTTTATAGGCCAGCAGATTGCATTTGATTTTGTGAATTTGCTGTAGCATATTGAGTTTAACGGATTTATGCAGCAATGTAAACCAAAAATAATACAGCAGGTGCTCAGAATTGTAGAACACAAGGGCATTAGGCTTGCAGATGGCCGATACGGATAATGACATTGAATAATTTAGTGTGGAAGGTAATCTGGTTTTGACAGAATACATTAACATTTAGCCAATGCATACAGGTGTTTGGGTAGTGATCTGCACACTCTGATCTAAGGGAGACCAGAGCGACTGTGTGAAGTGCAGCATTATAATCTCACTCACGGCGTTAAAGAAGGAGAATCTGTTCAAAATCTGCTAAAAGAGCTGTCGAAGACCCTCAGTACCGCAGTCTTTAAAACAATTTCTCGTTGCACGGTGTCATTTTTTTGCTTTTGATCAGGGGAGAAAAGGAGAAGTGTTTGTTTAATGCTTTGATTATCATTCTATGTTCATTGCAGGGTCAATCTAAGAAAACAAGGAGGAAGAAAACATGGTAATGAAAATTGGAGATTTCTCTCCTGTTCGTGTCTGTTATGTCAAAACATGGCCTCTGCCTTTCCCATCCAAATTCATGATGAGACACTCCAATCTTTTTGCCATGGCAACATCTTTAAAAAATAGTAGACACAACGTTAATCTCAGTAGTTGAAAATTATAGAGAGAAGCTATCAGACTGGTAACCCGCGACTAGTGTTCAGATCAGCTGGCAGGAGCTGTCTGGGTTGCGTTTGCTTGGTGGATATGGGTTCCAGTAATGAGTTGTGTCATGTTTTTGTAGTTGTCCCTGACAACTACATACATAGAGACAGGGATCATACCAGTTTGTTTTATTTCAGCATAAAGTCAGTTTACCATCGCTATTTTTTTTTTTCTTCTTTTTTTTTTTTTGTTAACTGATACGTCTGAAAAAGTATAACCAATTCTCCCCAGCTCTTCAGTGAAATACATTTCTCTAAAATCCGTATGAAGGTAACAAACGTGTATACTTTTCCTAGGAGTATTCATGATGGCATTGGATAATGAGCATGTGATTTGAATTATGTACGTCATCTTTCTCAAGTTTAATTTTGATATTTTTTCAGGCAAATCTGAATAATTTTTGCCTTGGCAGGAAAGAAGCTGCCAGCTTGAATATTTGGGAAGTTAAGGAGCAAAACAATTCTGCTCTCCATGTGTAAGTGGTAAACTTTTCAGTGTCCAGCTGAAGTGCTTCGGCCCTGCATCGTCTGTTGCAAGCCACCAGAGTGTCCCTGACGGTACTGTGTGATCAGCAGCAGAGCTGAGCTAATCCAAATTTCCAGCTTTCGGCAGAAACCAGGCACGGGGAGCTTGCTGAAGGACACATTAAGGTTTGATTTCAGATGGAGCTTTGCGTAGGCTAGTTCGTTTTCCTGACCACTCAAGCACTGGTTGAGTCCCTGACTGACTGTCATTACTGAACCCAAGTAAGAATCTGATGAAAGGAAGGGAAGGAGCTTTCAGCAATATATAGCACAGGGGTTAAATTGAATTAAACTTCCTCTTTTCTGCATCTTCTGTCTTGTGTATTCAAAAAGGTAATAGCTGTCGAATTTTCTGAAAGGAACTAACACTAGGTTAGCCAAATGTGGAGAATTTCTGTTGAACAATTGAAGTTTTTCAATACTGTAGGAAATTGAAAACTAGAGGATATAAGGGGAAGAAACCTTAATACAGTTAGCACTCACTATTTTTATAAAATAAACCATAAGTATTATGAATGCCAAGAATAGCCTAACTATCATATTGATTTTATAATGTTGTTTCTGACTCTAGTATTGCAGTGCAGTGACATTTCATTACACCCATTGGAACTATAATAACTGAAGTGCAACACCAGCTGATGGAAATGAAATTAAATCTATCTTCAGTAATAAAGAAGTGACGTCCATGAAGAATAGAATACAAACCAGTTTTCTAGTTTTATAATGTTCAATTACAACAAACTATAAATAAAAAGTAGGTATTTGTTGTAGCTATAGAATCATAGGATCACAAACTGGTTTGGGTTGAAAGGGACCTCAAAGATCATCTAGTTCCACTCCACTGCCATGGGCAGGGACACCCCCCACCAGCCCAGGGTGCCCAAAGCCCCATCCAACCTGGCCTTGGGCACTGCCAGGGAGCCAGGGGCAGCCACAGCTTCTCGGGGCACCCTGTGCCAGGGCCTCAGCACCCTCCCAGGGAAGGATTGCTGCGTCCCAGCTCAGCTCCAGCTCCCCTCCTGCAGCTTCAGGCCCTTCCCCTTGGCCTGGCCCTCCCTGCCCTGCAACCAGCCCCTCTCCAACTTTCCTGCAGCCCCTTCAGGGACTGGAAGGTGCTCTAAGGTCTCCCTGGAGCCTTCTCTTCTCCAGGCTGAACAAGTCCAACTCCCTCAGCCTGTCTCCAGAGCAGAGGTGCTCCAGCCCTCAGATCATCTTTGTGGCCTCCTCTGGACTCGCTCCAGCAGCTCCATGTCCTTCTTGTCCTGGGACCCCACAGCTGGATGCAGCACTGCAGGGGGGTCTCACCACGGTTGAGTAGAGGGGCAGAATCACCTCACTTGCCCTGCTGGCCACACTGCTTATGATGCTTTTGATATGGTTAGCTTTCCGGGCTGCAAGCGCACGTTGCCGGGTCATGTTGAGCTTCTCGTTCACCAGTATTTGTTGTGTATCAGATAATCAGGTAATTTTTCTTCAATTCTCAAAAAAAATAATAACCCTGAAATAAATGTGTCTTCAACCACACTATTGTGAAATTTGTATTCTACAAAATATTTAACAAAGTTTCTTAATTATCTTCACATTTGTGGTGACAGACACACAAAAACCCCAACCTTTTTTTTGGGAAAATACACATTGGCCCTGCTTTCATGCTTACACAGTTACGGTATATCTGAAATTTTCAAGACGTTGAAGTGCTACATTTAAGCAAAATCAAGAATCATCTTAGATGGAAATTCATCCTGGAAATTCATCCTAGGAAATTCATCCTGCTGATTTCAGTCACTGAGTGATAGTTTGTTTAAAATAAAATAAAAAAACCCCACAACATCTAAAAATAAATATACACTTTACATATTTGCAGTCATAGGGTTAAAATATTACTGCCTGCACAACTGTCAAGATACTAAGAGCAATTTGGCTCTTAAAGCATTCATAATTCACATGTTGGCCTTGCATATGTTTTTTTTTACTTTTTCCAATTTCTATTTTAGCATTTGGTAGTGTCTTTAACAACCTGTTACGATATGAACAGATAGTAGGATCATATTTTCAGATCCCCAGGCATGTTTTGGCTTGCTTAAGAGGCCCAATAATGAGAATAGGAGAAGGATAACTTGAAAAGGGATTTGAAGCTATAAGGATGGGGAAATATAAAGAAAAATAACAAATCCATTTTAATTGGAAAGAGAGTTAATTAACATTAGTGAGGTGTGGAAATTTGGCATCAGAAAATTTTTGTAAATAGCACGAAAGATTTACATCACTTGTGGAGTTGGTTAGCAATGAGGCCTTTTAGGAGGAATGTAATTTTTTCATTGTCTTGATGACATTTCTTTTAGATAATGAAACTAAACCCAAACAAATTTAAAAAACCAACAAACAACCCCAGAAACAAACAAAAAACATATGCCCCCCCCTTTGGTTTACAGCCTTCCTCCTAAACCAGAGAGCTTCTGCTCTTGTCAGGGAGTGCTGTTTCCTCACTATAACTGTCATGACTATGGAAAATAGAGGTAATAGGGGTTTGTGAAAGAAGTATGATAACTTTTTTAAAGCTCAGACTTAAGACAGCAGCTTGACATTAACATACATTCTGACATGTATATGTATATATATATATATGTGTGTGTGTTGTGTGTGTGTTTTAGCAGATTCAAAGCCTGTACAGACATGCAGTGGGCTGAGACAGAGGTACTAGATGAAGCCTCTGAAAACATTAGGCTTAAATATCTTTTTCTTAGTGCTTGCACAGGCTTTTGTGACAACTCTGTGGTACAAGACTGAAATGAGCTCCTGTGTTAATGTGCATTATACAGCGCCCCAACGTTGCCCATCAGAAGTAAATCTGCCAGTAATGGCAACAGGATCCTTGACCTAGAAATATTTCTTGGTTTGTTTCATTGTTTTCTTAAAGAAAATAAAAATGACTGTCTTCACTTGGAATTGGCATCACTCTACTCTACACACAGTGTCTACCCTTGACTAACAGCCTGATCTTCCAGGTCACCAACATGGGGACGAGAACCCCTTGGCTTTCTTATTGACCTTGTATCTGAATACCAGATAAAATAAGTTTATTGTTTGATTCTGGGCATCCAAATGGTCAGTTGAGGGGCAAATTTGGCTTTCATAGTTTTGCTGGATACCAAAGGCCTTTGCAAAGGTATTTATTGTGGCTCATCTGATTCCTGGCATTCTGCTAAGGATTGCTAGAATTGGATTTTGTAAATCCAAAGAAGGGGGAAACTTACATCCTTTGTGTGTTTGTCCTAGCCTAATGCAAAAAGAGTACTAGTGGACTACTAGAGGATTGGGCTTCACGATAAATCTATGGATGATTATAGTACCCAAGTCTTTGGTTCACGTTCTCAACATTTTTTTATATATTTTTTTTTTTTTGTAGCTTTCTGTGAATTGCAAACCTTTATTAAGCGAGAGGCAAGAGGGTAGATTTTTTGTTTTGTGATATGTTATTGCAAAAGAAATTCTATACTGGATGCATGTTGCGCCATATGTAGCACATGATGCGAAAGGGCATGTTTCAGTAAGTTATGGGGAAAAGAAAGTACTAAAATTTGTCTTTTATAGTTCATTCAGTTCTCCTTTGTGGAAGAAGTACCTAAAATCTGAGTTGCTAAATGACCTTTTGAAAGAGTTATTAAGAATTCAGAACAATTCTTACCATTTTCATCTCGATCTTGATGTCTGTATTACTCTTAGTGGAGTCATTTTCATTTCCCTGTCTCCTTTCCAAATTTCCTGACATATAACTGACAAGATCTACCTGGAACATAATGCGGGAAGACCTCAGCTGGAAAGGAGCAGAAGGAACCTGACACTGGGGTATGAAATGCAACCTTCGCCTGTCACTTTATGATATTAAAGTGTGTCTGGCACCTGTGATCACATTTCTCTGAGGGGGATGGTAAAAAGTGTAGTTGAGATAAATTATAAACTGATCTGATTTTGTTTTATAATGGTCTTTTTTTTTTTCCTCCTATCTGAAATTTTATGGGTTTCGGGGACCTATAAATATTTTCAATTTTCTTCCAGGTTCTAGAAATAATATTTCTTCCTACCCTAGTATATTTATTTTCTTATATAAGTAAAGGGGCAGAAGTGGGTCATGGCTGTTGGGAAAACCTGATTTCTTCCTGTCCTTTTTAAAACCTAAAAACATTTTCAATGAGTTCTTTTAAAATACTGTTCTGTGTATAGAGGGCATTATGGGGGGAAAAAATAATCAGTGTCTGTTTTTCATTATTATCGTTATTGTACCAAGGTGGCTAAGGGACATATGTACAGGTTTACCAGCCCATAAACACTGCGTGCTTTGTTGGCCTGATAAAAGGAACTTTTGTAGCTAAAAGCATCTTGGACTTAACTAATGAAATTGAAGAACAAGAAGGACTGTCCCCAAGGAAAGCTAGATCTATGAGAAGGGTTGGTTTTCCAGTTAGTGTGTTTCTTACTGAGTTGCTAGCTAGCACCTGTAATTTCTAGCAGGAAAACTCTAAGGAAACATGCCAAACTTCCCAGGAAACTTCCCTTTGTATCTGCTTCCTTGGTTTGTGAAGAGATTTGGCCTTCTCTGGAGACATTCAAAACCCGACTGGACGTGTTCCTGAGTGATGTGCTCTAGGTGGCCCTGCCTTGGCGGGGGGGGTTGGACTAGATGATCTTTCAAGGTCCCTTCCAACCCTTGTGATTCTGTGATTCTGTGATTCTGTGATTTAATAAGAGTAACAGTTTTCCTCCACGGATGCAGGCATTGGAACAGGTTGCCCAGACAGATTGGTCAGTCTCCATCCATGGAGCTTTTCAAGACCAGACTGGATAAAGCTCCGAGCAACCTGGTCCGGGCTCAGAGCTGGCCCTGCTTGGAGAAGTAGGTTGGACTGGGTGACCTACGAAGTCCCTTCCAGACTGAATTATTTTATGATGCTCCGATAGTTAAGAGAGTTGGGGCATGGCAGCAGCCCATTTGACAGTCAGAGTTCCCATACGTTTCCAGCTGACAGCAGGTTGTATTTCTGGCATTTTGCAGAGTGTGGTAGAACTGACATTCCCATCCGCTGATGAAGTAGCGCAGAAGTAGAATATTGATTAAAAATGGATACTGATTTCTTGCAGAACGATGGTACAAAGGTACACTTAAGTCACAGCCGATTCCCTATGTGCCTCTGCCAATTTTTAAGCTAAAAGCAAATGTTGGATACTTTTGTGACATTTGCTTCTCTTTTGCTGATTAATGTAGTGGAGAAGAGTCACAGTGCTAGTATCTTGGTGGGTTTTTTTTTTTTCAAATTAGGAAAAATTAAAAAAAGTCTTTGCTACACTGACTGTAACCAACATCTTACAGCTTTGTGAAGTAAATTCAGTGCGGAAGAAGTGTGCATTGGTTCTTTGTGTGAGCCCTGAATGCTACAAGCAAAGTATATTTCAGAATAATATACACTACTCTCTCTCCATATATATATTTTTCATTATATGACTGTATACATTTTATCACAGAGAGACTTAAGTTGCTTTAAGTTAATCAGGGATTTACTAGCAGTACTAGATATGCTAGTTCTTGTAATGCTAATTCTCTACTCAAAAACTTATTTGAATCTTTTGGAAAGATGCTAACAATTAAAATCTACTGTTGAGAAATCAGGAATGGATGTTTATCACGTGTTATTCAAAGTTTAAGATGAATGGTTTTGCAAAAATATTATAGATTTGTTATTTTTAACAAAAATAGAATTTACATCAGAGCATGATGGTCTTATGTTCATATACACTTGCATTCATTATCTACCTGGGAATTTCTTTTTCTATTCTCTATCATTTAGGGCAAAACAAGGAACAAAGATTTTGCAATTATGCAATAGTAAATGCATTTGTTTTGTCACTGTTTTTCAGTTTAATTTTGCTTCTGCATGTTATGAGACAGAATATTACGTGTGGTGTAATGAGGCCCAAACACACTTGCAAACTTTCACCACGTCCATTTGTAGTTACCTTTAAAAATTATCGACAGATTTATGTTTCTGCCAAGGATGTTGAACACCCCCCCCAGATACATGGTTGTAAATAAATTAGCTAAATTTAAAGCTTGAAGGCTACAAGCCAAGAAAATAACGTGTTATTCACTTATGTTACCTATGTCATTACAGCGAAAGGGAACTTGCCCAGTAAGTTCTGTAATAGTTATGATTTCCAACAGAGAGAATGATTTCTGCATATTCTAGGGCAAATGATGCTCTGCGAACCCTATCTTTCATGAAGTAAAAGACTAACAAGGGCAATCTTTGTTTTAGAGAATAAGTTGAGTTTCCGTGTGAATGTTTCAGATTTCTCAGTGTGTCTGTATTCGTTTAGCAAATCTGCTGAAACACTGACTTGCATCAGATTGTCTTTGGGCCTGCTAATTTGTAAGTCAGGAACTCACTTTTAAAATAAGTTCTCGTTGCTTTTTTTTCACTAATGTTCTTTGAATTCTGTGACAACACCTTGTGAGTTGTGTTTTCAGTAATCGTAACACATTGGCTGTCACATTAACTGTGATCAAACTATGAGAATGAAACTGCCATCTATAGGAAGCAGGTTTTTAAAATGTGATTTATGAGAATACAGGCTTTTCTTTACCTATTCATTCGTTGTGGTGTAAACCTTTAAAAAAAGATTAAAAAGTATTTTTTAAAAAGATAACTAAATCCCCGAAGTTAACATCGTATAAAGAAAAACAGTTGAAAGGAGTGTTCTGATCCCATGCAAAAGAGAATTCCAGTTTTAAAATTAGTGGGCTCTATCCGGTAATATCCTATTTGTCTTTCCCAAGGTATTTTCTAAAGGACTCAGATATTTGAAATAAAAGTGGACTTAGGTGGCATTGAATAAGAGTATAATTCCTGTTAACAAACCAATTCACATTTGATTATTTTGAAGAATTTACTGAAACTAATTTAATGATAATTTACTGTGGAATCAGCATGTTGTTAGACTGTCACTGATTTTAACTTTATAAAAAAGCCACAGTAACTTTAAATCGTGGATTTACAGACTTAACTTCTTTACTAACAGTATGTATTTAATTAGTAAAGGAGATACTATAAGTAATTAATCATTTAAATAGTAATACTGTAGAGGTTCATTTAGTAACAGAAAAATGCCAAACCATTCGTTAGCTGTTGATCGTTTGTTGGAGATTGAGAGGTCTGCACAGTCCATGCAAGGATGAGAAGGATTGATACCTTTTGAAATAGATTCCAAGATGTATAACAGAAATAATAGTTGAGCCTGCTTTTGTCCTGTGTAACAAGCCACACTGATAAGATTTGACTGGAGCTGTGATGTTGAATAGAACATTTGATTTTCAAATAATGGTCAGGAGTAAGAACTTTCTGATTCTGTTTTCAGAAATGCTGTTTTCAGTCAAAAAAGACATTATTTTTTTTTTGCCAGTCCAGGCTCTGAGCAGTGGCTCCTATGCTTCGTTATTCTTTTCATTTTTCTTTTATTGCGATGGGTGATGATGTGACTGCTTAGTAATGTCACTTCATTGCTCCTCTCTACCTCTTCACCACTTGAACATGTGGCCAGGGAGGGGATAAGTTAGATATGTCCTCTGCTTGGAGAGGATGTGAATCCCAGCCGCCCTACAGATACAGTTCAGTGTGCTAACCAGGGTCCCGGCTGCTTTAGGGGGATTGAAAGTACTTTTCACTTTTATACTGAAACTGGTTTAATTCAGTAGAAGGTTTGTGTGTGTGAATTTGGGGCAGGGGATTTTTTACAGCGCAATCTGCTTGGTTGTTTACATCTTGTGTTCCTACATTTTCAATTTCTGTTCTGAAACAACAGTGTTTCTACAAACTTTTAAATGCTTAGAATAATAAAACGAATATTATGCCCTGGTTTCTGGAAGAATCTTTTAAATCCATGTTCAGTGTGGTAAGAGAAATCAAAATTTCTCTGTTCTCTTCCTTTTTCCCTGGGCTTTGTGGAGGAACAAGTTTTCTTGCATGGATCTCACCATGCTTACAATGCTTTTCACACTACTTTAAGACAATAATTATTATCCTGTCTTCTGAGGCAGGCAGGTCAGGTGATTGTTTAAGGCATAATGATTATTCAGTGGAGAAATTGAAATGTGGGGAAGGCAGAGGAGTTGTTCCTTTGTTCTCTGCCTTCACCAGGGTGAAGGTGACATTCAGCGGGATGTGACTGATCACAGTCTCCTCTCTATACTATACGAGTTTGGAAAAATCTGCCTGTCCATTAGAAATGTAGTAGGACATTAAGATCCTATGTGTCTTTAATGAACCACTAACTCAATTTTTTAATGTGTAACTAATTTCTCTCTTAAAAATTATAGATCAGTGCAGAGATTGAAATAAATATAAGCATTGAAGGCTTTTTTTCCTTCAGGGCTATAGCATGGAAATGTAATCACCCTGGAAGAGATCTGGGTTCTCAGAAATGAGGTCACCTTGGCAACAAAATCTTCTGTTATTGTCTGAAAGAAGCTAATCATTGATTTGGCAGAGGAAGAGAATGATAAAAGGAATCTCTGAGCCATTTCCTCTCTTTTTGGTCCTCTTTTGCTGTACAAGATGGTGGTAAGGTGCTAGTATCAGTAGGCTCCTGCCTTTCTTCAGTGCATGCAGACTCTCAGAGCACCAAAGGGAATTAGTGAACCCTCAAGAGCGACAGGATGTATTCAGCTTTTCTACTGATCTGTAATAGCTTGCGTTTTATTCAATGACTAAAACTGATTATGTGTTCAGAACGCTGTAAAACCTTTCCATGTATTCCCTGCTGTGTTTGTCGTGGAGGATTAGGCTGAAACGCATGAGGTCCTGGTCTCTGGTGGGATTTTGTGAAATGAATGACTGCAGGAGAACTGGTGAGTCAGGACAGATTCCTGGGGATAGGTAGCTGGGCTACCACCTTGTGGCATGGAGTCATCTGTAATATCTTAATATTCAAAAATTTTAAGTTTACTTAGAAGTTTTTTGTGTTTTGTTTGTTTGTTTGTTTTGTTTTGTTTGGTTTTTTTTTAAGTTTACACTTTACTGCCAGAAACCTGTGTTTTTTTATTTTTGTGTTTAAATAAAGGCCTAAAACATTTTGACTGAGTCTTCCAGAAATAACGTACATTTTTCACCTGACTCCTGTGATTTATCTCCCAAATCACTTACAGAGACAACTTCTGGAGATGGATACGTGATTGAACCTTCTCAGAGCTTAGGTGGGCAGGGAAACTTTGTATGCTTACTTTATTTGTTTGCTTTTGCCTTTCTCTGACACCCTTTTGCTAGCATCACTTTCTCGTCTCTCTACTAATTTGTTCTCTGCCATTGCTGTTGCTTATGCCTTTTTTTATTTTCTTACTGTGATGTGCTTTATTTGGGAGGATAAGGCAGGGAGGATTTGAAATATTTAACTCAACAGAATTCTTTACCTAGCATATTTGGATGAAGTATAATCATGTGAGTTATACTAGGTATCACAGTAGATGATCTAATGGTCCTCTTTGGCTTTGCTTTCCATTGATCCATGGATCAATAGCAAACAGTATGTATTTACTTGTCTGAGTATTAGCCTGTTTCCTCACCCAGAAAGCAATTTCTGCCGTTGTCAATAGGGCTTACAGTTTCCAATGAACTCTCTAATGCCGTGGTGGAAGTTATAAGGGATAACAGGCTCCGTCTTGCCGTGCACTTAGAAAAGAAATCTTTGAGTCAAACCAGGTAAAGGAGTTATTCAACAAAAATTTGCCATAGAACCTCTGGAATGAAATTCAGTGCCAAAAGAGGAATTTTGAAGTACAGAACTATTGTCAGTGTTACACTTGTTTTGTTGGACTTCCAGCCACATTGGTGGAAATGTCAGTGATAGGAAAACATAATTGGAGCCTCTGGAAATGACCCCATCTGTGTCTAGATACGCTGGACATCGTCTTGAGGTGTTTGACACCAAAATCGTTCGTTCTTGGAAGAACAAGTTAAGAAATCAGCAAGAAGAGAGAGAACCATTTATCTGATCATTCTTAGGGACCAGACCTTGTTCAAGACACTGCGACTGGACAGTGAATATGTAATGGTGGTCCAAAGGTATTAAAAGGGATGAAAAGCTCTCCCCTCACCCTGCCCCAACTTTGAATTTTCTGACCAAAAAAAAATAATTCAGTTGTTGTTTGCAAAAATAGTCAATTAGTTAACATATTTACCAGCACCATGGAGAACTTTTAAATAAACTGAGAAACATGCAGCTAAATACAAACCAGAAAACTCCCAAGAAACAGTCTTAGTGACCACAGGCCCACATGATTCCATAGCAAAGAAAAGGTGTTCCGTAAATAAAAAGACATTCTTTAAGAACAGTTGAAGTCATATGCTAATGAAGAAAATGAAAAACTGAAAAGTAAATTGAATGTAAAACCACAAGAGATGAGTAACATGTTGCTGAGGACAAGTTGATTTCAAATACATCAGAAGAAGGAAATCTCTCTGAGGTAGTAAATGATTAGCAGCATAAAAGGAATCCTGAGTACATTTAAACTAATTTCTAGTATTGTGTATGTAGGAGCTCAGAGAGTTTCCCATGCCAGAGCTATTCTTTACAGTGGATAAACTGAAGTGGCTCAAGTTGAAATGTCAGTACAAGAGATTGTATTGTACTGAGCAAGCATGCACCAAGGTAAGCCGTCATCATGGAAATATCTAAAACGAGCCTAACTGAAACTGTTGAACCACTAACTGTGATTTTTTTACCTGTTGCCTAATTTGACGTTGGTGCTAGAGCAGAGGAAGATGGCAAATATGACTCAGCTTTAAAGAGATACCTAGAGAGTAGGTGGCAGAACCTAGGACTAGCAGGTCTGACTATCTCACAGGCTAAACCTGTATATGTATAAATGATTTAGAAAAGGTGTAAGTAATAAAGTAATGAAGTTTGCAGATAGTACAGCATTGTTTAGAACAGTCAGGATGGCATCAGAGAGAGAGGCTCAACAGAAAGGAATTGGATGCAGTTCAGTGGTGATAAATTCAGCATTGTTGAACTGCAACTTTTGATTAAGATGACTAAATATGCATTCCTAGTCCCAAACTTTACGTTAGCTATTATCACTCAGGCTGGGATAGCAGAGAGGAAGGGGGAAGACTTGGAGTCGTTGTGGATACTTCTGTGAGAACATCAGCCCAGTGGCCTCAAAAGGCAGCTGGAGTACTAGGAATTATTGGTGGAGGAAGAAACAGAAAGGTGGTAAATGCCTTGTTGACTCTGTATAAATTAATTTTTGAATTTTAAGTGGAGTCCTATTTGTATATTAAGAACAGAGAAGGTTCAAGGAAGATTAACAGAGATTATTAGAAATACAGAGATGCTTCTAAAGAGAAAATACATATTATTCTTCATCTTGCTTAAGGGATGATTGAAGGGAGGTATTGCAGGATATCTTATAAAACCTTATAAAATCTTATAAATCCATGAAAACCAAGAATGTTATGGCAAAAGTAAATTGGGAATGATTTTTCAATCCAGTGTACCACAAGGAAATAGGGAAAAGTTTAAGACATCAGATTTAAAGCAAACAAGACATAAATGGTTTCTTTTGTGTGTCATATCTGTAGAAATTCCTGCCTTTAGATGTTTTGAAGGGAGAAATTTAAATTATTTCAAAGAAGGATTATATTAATCCAAGGACAGTAGAACATTTGGTGGTGTCTAATCCTGGTGATCCTCTATAATTGCCTGAAGAGTTTCTAACCTGCAGATTGCATGAGGGTGGATTAATGAGGAATTATACCATTTCCCCAATAGGTCTTACTTTTCTTCCACTTTTGTATCCAACGGCTGAATTTCAAAAGAATTCTAAGGCACTAATAAAAAAATCAGTGAATTGTTATTGTTTTAAGGTGTGTGCATGTATGGTACATATTTATTACACCATTTTCTAATGAAGCTGGTAAGACAGTTACATAAACTTTTTTTTTTTTTGGCTACGTAACTCTGCCCTGACATGCCCTTAAAAAAAAAAAAAAAAAAAAAAAAAAATTGGAAAAAAAAAAAGAAAAGGAAAACATAATTTTCATGAGTCCTGTCCCAAATAAGATCTCTGGTTTCTACTGCAAATATATATTTATTTTGAATTAGTATTTTTATTACTTATCTCTGAAAAATACTTTGTGTGTTAATTGCCGTTTGAACCTGCAAGTTTTTCAGAGTTGAGCTTGTAGGTAAAATCTTGACCTTATGCAATCAGTAATAAAAAGCTTTTGGAGTTCACTGACATTGAATCTAACCATGGGAAAGGCAAACACACAATGTAATTTGGGCACTGTTGTACACTGATAAGGATTTCCCACTGTGTGTGGAACATGTAATCATAGAATTGTTTTGGTTGGAAAAGGCCTTTAAGATCACCGAGTCCAACCGTTACCCCAGCACTGCCAAGCTCACCACTAAACCATGTTCCTAAGCACCACGTCTACACGTCTTTTAAATACCTCCAGGGATGGTGACTCCACCACTTCCCTGGGGAGCCTGTTCCAGAGCTTGACAACCCTTTCAGTGAAGAAATTTTTCCAAGCATCCAATCTGACCCTCCTCTGGCACAACTTAAGGCCGTTTCCTCTTGTCCTATCACTTGTTACTTGGGAGAAGACACTGACACCCGCCTGGTTCTAGAGGGCAATAAGGTCTCCCCTGAGCCTCCTCTTCTCCAGACTAAACAAGCCCAGTTCCCTCAGCCGCCCCTCATCAGACCTGTGCTCCAGTCCCTTCACCAGCTTCGTTGCCCTTCTCTGGACACGCTCCAGGGCCTCGATGTCTTTCTTGTGGTGAGGGGCCCAAAACTGGACACAGTACTCGAGGTGCGGCCTCACCAGGGCTGAGTACAGGGAGATGATCACGCTGAGGGGTGTTTTGTTTCTTTTGTCTTATAAACAGCTTGCATTCCATCTTTACGGCAGTGACTGCATGAACAAAAGCTGGCAATAAAAGATAGCTTTTGCAAGTAAATCTAAAATTTCTATGATTATTATCAGAATTTCTTCCAGAATGTAGTTATTTTCCTTCACATAGAAATAATTATGTCTTGAAGGTGAAAAGGAAAACAAGCCTGTCTTTACTTAATTCTTTTTTAAAGGAAACTACTTAGAAGCATTTCTATTAAATATGAAGTACTCTGATTCATTTTTTCAAGACTGCAATAATGGATGAAATTAGCTATTACAGAGTGTTAGAAAAAACTGAAATTATATTTTATGGTATTTGTAATTCTGACCTGCTGACATTCTCCAGGGAAAAAATCAGTGCATCTCTGAAAAAAACCTGATAACTTTGAGAGTTGTTTTCTTTAAGTATTGCTATTCAGACAACATTTCTTTTAGGGCATATATGTGTTCAGCTTGCTGGGGTTTTTGGGGGCTTGTGATTTTTTTTTTCTTTCTTTTTTTGGTTTGGTTTGGTTTGTTTGTTGTTGGTTTGGTTTGGTTTGGTTTAGTTCTGGTTGGTTGGTTGGTCAGTTTTATCCCCCAAACATTAGCTTGCACAATGTACTTATTGAAAATCAGCCAAAGCCCAGTATGGCATTACTTTACATCTCTTGTTATCGGTGCTGTAGGACCTAATACTTTTACATAAACAAAGATGCATGCTCTGGCTCACTGAATCCCAAAGTCAAAATTACTTGAAGGATCTACTAGAGCCAGTGTTGGAAAGTTTTTCTTGGATACCATCTGATATTCAAGCTGATATGATGAGAGCACAGCAAACATCTCCTGAGTGCCTTACCATGCTTGTTTAATAATAGGCAGGATTTGTTTTCTAGCTATGGAAAACCAAAAAATTTAGGGACATGCTTAATGAGAGATCATCGTGCCTAACTGAAAACAGACAGACAGATAACTTCTAACAGATATCCTGTATCCATGGTAATCACAGGGACGCTGATCTATGAAACTGTGGAAGGGATATTCACAAAATAAAGGGAGCAAAAGCAACACTATCTGGAATGTTTGTTAGCTTTTTGTGAAATTAAACAAAAAAACAAACAAAAAAAAGAAAAACCAAACAGACACAAAGTTGTTATACTTTGATTGCATTCCATAGTGTAATACAAAGAGAAGAAAGGAGTGGTGTCAACCTATATGTATTCGAATCTAAGTGAAATATTATTCTGAAATGTATATAGAAATATAAAACTAAATTAGTAGATGCTTGATGTTATTCTTCAATCACTGAGGTGTTTTAACAGCTGTCTGCAGAGGAAAATGTACAATTCACTAATAAATACTGGTTACAGATTGAAATTTTTATCCATGCTTCAGTCATCAGAATGTAACTTTACTTACGGTTTACAGGTATGCTGTAATTAATGGGTAGTTATACCTATTCCTTTGTAAATGGAGGCTGGATAAAGCCTCCAAGAACCTATTGTGGTTTTGTTAATCCTTTCCAATAATATAGAATCATTTTAACGGTGAGGCACATTTAATGAGGTACTAATACACTTAGCAGTCTTGTTTGTTAACAAGGAAAATGCTTCTCTAAGGTAGACAATATCTTGGGTCTGTAATAGTTAACTAACACCTTCAGTCAACACTAAATTCTTGATTAAATGTGATTGTGCCTACAGTGGCAGAAAGAGCTCTTACCATGCTTTTGTCTGATTACATCACTTGCTACATTAAGTTCATTAGAAACATTAAGCAGAGAATAAAGGCCAAGGGAGATGAATCATTTTTAATGAATGATAAATGTTACTGACACCATTTATTGAGTAAGGAGGAATAATAGTTGCAAAAAATGTTTTTTTATCTTCTTTTATGGTCTACTAAAATACATACATTCCTGGTGGTTTGTTTGGGGTGGATTTTTTTTTTTGTTAGTTTGTGTGTGGTTTTTTTTTTTCTTTAAAAATTATTATTAGTTAAATGTCTTAGGAAAAAAATAACCAGAACTCAAAATGATCTTTTTTTTTTTTTTTTTCCCATTTTCTGCAAAATTTTGACAAGGCAGGGACAAACACCTATGTGAGTGCTTCTATGACAGAAATGCCATGAGAGAACAAAAGATTGCTTCCGAATGTACTTATATGAGCCACTCTGAATGAAATATCTTTAGGGGGGCCTTAGAGAAGAGCGAGAACACAAGGCTATGGGACAAGACCAGAAGCTAGCTATGGAAGTCAAGGACTCTTCAGAAAATTCGGTGCTAGTAGCTTCTTTTCGTTGTGTAGGGAAAAAATACAGCATGAATGCCCAAGTAGATCTTAACAGTGTCATCTCAAGAGCATAAAGATGGAAGTTATCCCCTGGAATCTGGTTTTCAACAATTTTAGGCTCTATATGTTATAATTAACATTCTCAGTTCCAAAGAATTAATTTTGGACGCCAGTGTATCCCACAGCAACTCAAAAAAACCCCAAACCATCAAAGTTGGCTCTATAGGATAAGTTTGATTCATCCTTCCTTTACTATGTCGCACTGATACCACAGAACTGTTGAGGTTGGAAGGTGTCATTGGAAAGCCTCTAGTCCAACCCCTCTGCTCAGAGCGTGACCAACTAGTCCAGATTTCCCAGGTCCGTGGCTATTACAGTTTTGATCATCTCCAATATCTCCCAAATTGTTCCCTTCTAAATACATTATTGTACAATTCTACTGCTACTTATGTATAAAGATGTTATTTCTTTGTCAGACTAGGTTAAAACTCACGGGTTGTATATACTCTTTTATTCCCATTCTGCTTGACTCAGTGTTTCACAGAATTGTTCTGTACCATTTTACTTAATCATCATTTCAGTGCCCTATTTTTACAATAATTTTCCTGCATATTGACAGTAATTTCAGTTGATACAAGAGTTTGTGAATCTCTTTCCTTAGGCGAAACCAGGTAAGAAATGAGAGCAAGCTAAGTAGAAGGAGTAAATCATGTTTGCAGAAGCTACTGCTGGCTGTACTGTTATTCTTGAGCTTGATATTTATTATTGCTGAAACAGATTTTTGTAAGAGTATTATTTAATAGTATTTTACAAAGTAGTTTCCTTGTGATTCTCAGTAACACACCTATACCTATATTTGAGGGAGGGGATTGCAGTTTTAAAAACTTAAGAGAAGAACTAGGAACTTGGCTAATAGTTTCTGAAACTATTTCTATTGCCTTGTATAATGTTTTGACTCCTGTCTCTAACCAGATTTTTGCCCATATAAGCAGGTTTAGGGAAGCTCATGACTTCAGCTGGGAAAAGTTTCAAAACAGGGAATCAGGCATTTTGTACATAAAACTTGCCTCATACATCTTGGGTACTGTCAAAGGTAAAATCGTTGCTACTTATAATTGAAAACCATTAACACTGTAATTTTTAAATAAATTTAGGCGGTGTGAATGTTGAAGCTTTTTATTAACCTTTCAGTTGAATTGATAAATAATCATAGTCGCCTTTATTCTTTTTTTTTTTCTCCTCTTTTCCTTTTTTTTTCCCCTTCAGATTACTACTGTTTTTAGCTCTGGTATGTGAAGATGAATTTTTGAAACCATTTATATTGAATAAATGACACTTCCTTAGATAAGCAGTTATAAGCTTTTCTGGTTATGGAAGTCTCACACTAATTTCATAGTTAGGATTTTGTGATGCACAAAATTCCTGTTGCTTGATAACAGAATACTTAATTTTTCCTCTAGTAACTTTACTTGGGACTTTCTCCCTAGCATTAACATTTGTCTTCAGCCAAGCTTATGTATAGAATTTGAAGTTCTAATACATAGAGATTCAATGAGGAAATGTAGTTGATGTACTTTGATAGGACAAGAGGGAATGGCCACAAGTTGCACCAGGGGAGGTTCAGGTTGGAGATAAGGAGAAATTTCTTCTTGGAAAGGGTGGTCGGGCATTGGAACGGGTTGCCCAGGGAGGTGGTGGAGTCATTGTCCCTGGGGGTGTTTAAAGAAAGGTTGGATGTGGTACTTAGGGACATGGTTTAGTGGGTAATAGGTGGTGGGGGGATGGTTGAACTAGTTGATCCTGAAGGTCTTTTCCAACCTTAATGATTCTATGATTCTTAGATTCTACTTTCATTTCTGCACTTCGCTGAGGAAAAGCTTGCCCTTTAACAAGATTATGGTATTTCAATATTTTAATGATTATATACAGCTTGCATAACTCAAGACTGGGAAATCCAGGAGACGCATCTGCATATTTAATAAGAGAGATTTTCAGTGACTTGATACTTATATTTTAATTTCAAATTAATGGAGTGGAGAATGCATAAATAAATTCCATGCAGAATTATTCTGATTTTTATAACTGGGCTCTGTTGCTCACTTTTCTTTACATGCTTCATTACATAAATAGTTTTGCCAATTGTTACAGCATTACATGCAGAATAAAATACTTCAGGAACTGAACAAAGGTGTTAGACAATGAGATATATGGACTTGTACAGGGATTTCCACATTTCTGGGCTATCACCTTCAGTGTTTGCAGAATGAACCAGGCAGAAGTCCTTTCTGAGGGCAAATAGCTGGAAGTACTCAAGATGGTCAAGACAAGAATCCCAAAGGAGCAGTAAAACTCACAATTTAAATTAAGGGAAGAAAAGTAAGAAACAGTCTTTGAGGATTTTTTTTCTGGTAACCTAGCATTGCCCCATTAAAAATGGAACCGTTTTAGTTCTTTTAAGACTTTGTCCAAATCAAAACACCTCCAACAAATACATAATACTGATTTGTGCATTCAGCTACTCTAATTATCTTCATGAGCATGTCATTTTGAGTATTTTATGCTCAAACTTTTACAAGTTTTTATCTTGATCACAGGTAAATATAGCAATCAGATGTTCTTTGTTTTCAGGATGAGAGAAGTTTAAAAAAATACTTAACAATGTCTTTTTTTTTTTTTTTTTTTCCCTCATAGAAAACCCAGAGCCTTTTATTAGAGACTGGTTTTAGTCAAAGAACTGCAGTCTTTGTCCCCTCTCTCCGGCTGTCAGCTTTCTGTCCCCTTGAAGGTTGCGATGCCAAAGTTATTACAGGCAAATACGTCAAATGGCTTGTCAAATCATGCTGGTTCCCTTTCTAATCTCAGTGCAAGCTTTCACCTCATCAGAGGTCCAGGAAGGTTATGAAATGAAATTCAACAGTTAAAGGAAATTTCTTACAAATAAAGAAAAGAGTCTGTAGGTTCAAAGCCTGGTTTTCTTCTATGTATGTCGAAAGATTTACCAATTATCCCAAGAGGATGGGGTGGAATCAAAATATTGAGTGGTATCAATTAATAAAACATAATATTTTTCTACTTTCATTTTAATGCAAGTGTTTCCTAAGTCTGAAATACAAAAGCTCTGTTTAAAAATATATAAATCACATTCTGTTCCTTCTCTGGTCTTTTTTATATTTTGAAGAGAAAAGAGTAAAGTCCAGAGGCATTTAATTCTCAGGCTTTTACTAAGTAAATTTGTTTCCTGACATAAATTCAGGCTAGGGAAGGTACTGACCTGCTAATTGTAAAATCTGATAATTTCTTCATGTTTCTGATCCTTTTCTCATATTTTGTGTTTAGTTTAAATGAATACTACCACCTAATTACAAATACTTTAATTACCTTCACCTATAGGTGTGAAAATAAACGAGCAGTTATCATAGCCATTACGCCAAATGATGCAACATTGAATTTCTGACCCTACTACCAGCAGACAGAGCTGTTCAATTGCAATACCATCTCCATGTAGTTAAGTAGTTCTAATTATTGCCATCTGTGAATGCTATATTTTGAACTTTGTGTCCTGGACCCTATTGTTCACAAAAAAGAAGTAACAAGTGCCTTCATCAAGATGCAATGAATTCTCTGACATTTTGAAATAACTGCTAGAACCAGCTAAAGGATGGAAAATAATTGCCATTCAAATTTATCATTTTGTAGGTTTTTCTTCTGGCTTCACCAGTCTCCTGTGCAGTGAAGTTTAGTGAGGTTCCTAAACCATAAGTAGAACAAATATTTGGGAGGAAATCAATTCTGTTTAAGCAGGTCCTTCTTGCAGGTAATGTCTCTCTGAAGTTTTCTTCACCTGCATCCACATGGAGAAGTTTTCTTTAAAACAGCAACTGTGGTTCTCTTTATTAGAGAAAAGTGAGTTCTGAAAACATTTCAAACTGGGTATGTCTGATGCTCCGTCTTCCACTGGGAGTATGGGGAACGGGGAGAACTATGAGCTGTCTTACCCACTTGGGTAGTGTCCACCTAGACCTCCCCTGAGGACAGGTGCCTTGATGGTAATGAGACCTTTCTATATAAATTCTGCCTGTTCTTTTCAAAATGAAGAAGATGGTTTTGTGTTGTATTTAAGTCCATTTGATTTAAATCTGGAGGAGAGAAAAGGGTAGCAAGCGTAATATTTCATCGCATCTAAAACCTTTGCAGTTGTTGCCTTCAAAATACGTATCTTGGAAGCTCAAATGTAATGTCTGGGAAATGGGTTCTCTGGACTGCAAGAGAAGTTAAATGTTCCTTCAAGTGTTGAGAGCTGGGAAAATGAAGTTGCTAGAGAGAAAAAGGACATGGCCATAGCATTGAGGAAGCTGAAAAAAGTTATGGTTTTCCATCTTCACCAGGACAGGGTGGGCAGTGTATCTGCTGTGATTACCTGCGTGGGAAATGAGATCCATAGGGGCTTAAAGTGTCCAGAAACTGCCAGGATTGACTAAGGAGAAAGATGTTGAAGGAAAAGGATGAACGACTGAAGCAGTTGGTTTGTTGCTGACAATTCTATCTAGTAAAGATCCTATGTATATTCATCTTTAGTAAAGTGCCAAGAAACTGCCCTGGATTTAGAGAAAGATCTCCATATTGGTTAATTAAAATATGTTGAGCTGTTATTTATTTCATCAACCCACAACTTGTAATCTTGATTCAGATGATGCACTTAAGTAGGTGTCGCATTGCTTTTGGAGAAACATCTCACACACGCATAAAGACACCCATCCAAAATTGAACCATAAGAGAACCACCTGATGAACCATTGTCCAAGTCTCAGGAAAAATTATGTGATGACAAACCTGCTTTAGCATTTACACAGCATGAAAATCTATTTAATTGCTTTATTTAGAGATATTTGTCACTTGTTTCTGAAATACATTTCACTATCTGAAATAATGCTTAAATAAATAGAAACAGATATGTACGTATTTTTATTTCTCCTCATTTCATCTATCAGAGATTACAATCTTGTTTCAAAACACTGAGTGGCATTTCATGCTTATTGTTTTAGGATTAAAGGCCAAAAAATGTGATCAGAATTGCATCTTATCATAGAATCATAGAATGGTTTGAGTTGGAAGGAACAACAAGGATCATCTAGTTCCAACCCTCTGCCATGGGCAGGGACACCCCCCACCAGCCCAGGCTGCCCAAAGCCCCATCCAACCTGGCCTTGGGCACTGCCAGGGATCCAGNCCCCCACCAGCCCAGGCTGCCCAAAGCCCCATCCAACCTGGCCTTGGGCACAGCCAGGGATCCAGGGGCAGCCACAGCTTCTCGGGGCACCCTGTGCCAGGGCCTCAGCACCCTCACAGGGAAGAATTTCTTTCTAGTGTCTAGTCTAAATCCCCCCTCTTCTAGTTTGTACCCATTACCCCTTGTCCTATCACTGCACTCCCTAATAAAGAGCCCCTCTCCAGCTTTTCTGTAGGTCCCCTTTAGGTACTGGAAGGTCACGATTAGGTCTCCCTGGAGCCTTCTCTTCTCCAGGCTGAACGAGCGCAACTCCCTCAGCCTGTCTTCGTAGTGCTCCAGGCCTCTGATCAACTTTGTGGCCCTCCTCTAGACTTGATCTTCTACTGTTAAGGCCTTTAAACCTTTGAAGAATTTCTAATATGTTGAAAACTTGTTTTTCACTTCATTCTTCTTAATGAACTGAGAAACTGACTTTTTTCCCTGTTCAATGAAATGGTAATTTTTTTCTTTGCTCATTGTAAGAATACTATAGGCGTATTGTCTCTTTAGTCTTCGTTATACCTCCTCTGCGTTAACGTAGGCTTCACCTGTATTGTAATAGAATCACTGATTCGTTTAGTGCTCCTATAAATAAGTAGTATACTAGTGATCCCCAGTGATTCAGAAACTTCTTGCTCAATTGCCCATATATGTTATTTTGACTTAATCTCACTGGTATTTATAAATATGTAAAATATGTACACATTCTGGAAATGGAAACAGGCATTCTAGTAACTTTGTTCTATCACCTGTCTCTGAAATACCCTTTATCATAATGGGGAAGATTTATGCAGAGCATGAGATTTTGTAAAGGCAGTAAATAACATTATCGTTATTCTACAAATGTTTTCACCACGCTAGCTTGCAGGCTTGCCTCCTTTATTTATTTCTTAGTATACATATCCTAACTTCTTATTTAAGGAACAAAGAATGTCTTTGCTCAATGAAATTTTCATCAAAAAGAACATTATTCTAATGTTTAAGCTCAGCACATGCAGGAAGCAAATGATTGTGCTTGTTCTGGATAGTCAGGAGTACATAGTTAATTGCATTAATTTCTAATATTATTATTCCACTCTTTATGATTAGAGTGTTTCTAATTTTTTGTCTTCGCTATGTAGTCAGCGAGAGAGCTTATAGGAAATGATGTAGATCTCACGGGTCAATTTTGGTTAAGTCAAAGGAGGAAATTGCAACTTTTTCCAAAATGTTTCTTTTTAAGTAACATTTAAGTAAAATGCCCCATCCCTGGCAGTGTTCAAGGCCCGGTTGGATGGGGGCCTCACCAGCCTGTTGCAGTGGGTGGCATCCCTGCCCGTGGCAGGGGGTTGGAACCAGATGATCTTTAAGGTCCCTTCCAACCTAAGCCATTCTATGATTCTGTAAGTATTTGCCAGCGATTGCATTGCATCCTTGTATTAGTGTGGCACTGAAATGAGATATTCCAGAAGGCAATCTGTTCTTCACTGATTAGTGACATAGACTTTCTCTCTGATCTATATTTTTCTCTACGTTAATATTTATGCTACAGTTTGACATAGTGGTGGGGGAGGCAGAAAGTGAGGAAAGGAATGAGAGGCCCATCCAGTGGTAGAAACAGTCACAATTAGCAAAGACAGAAGTAGAGAAGAGAAGTGAAGGTCTGGTCCGTTCCTGCACTGTGGACCAAGAGAGAATGGAATGTAGACAAGATTTTCATTATTTGTATGCCAAGGGTAGCTGGGGGTGAAGCATTTGGGGGAGGTGTGGGGGAAGGAAGAACTGGCACAGACTTAGACCTGGAAAGTAATAAAACTCTTAAAATGTAATATTGTGATGTGATACAAGATAGCTAGGTATTTTCCCCCTTTTGCAGCTTACCTAGTATATCAGACAGAAAAATATGTCTTTAATTGGCTCCAATCTTTGTTTCCTTATTCCACGTGGGCTCTATGGCTTGTAGAATCTAAAGGAACTTTACCATAAAAACAGCTTTAAATCATCTTTGTTTATGCACTAAGGGCAAGCAAGGGACAGTCTAGAATGCATATCTAGCTTTTAACTGCCTATGCACGGCCCCGAGGAATATAGTTATGGGTCATTGTTATGACTTTTCTTTTTTCTCCCATATAAACTTTCTTCCTCTGGAAACACAGTAGAAAATTGATTATGAAGTTGCTCTGAGGTTTTATGCCCTCCACCAATTCCTCTTGCAAAAGTGAAAACCTTTGAAGACAATCTGTGCTTATCACTTCTAAGGCTAGCTCAGTACTTGTTTTGTTTTGTTTGACAAAACCAAACAGAAAATACAGCATTGCGTGGTGCACTTGTCTCTTGTTATGGTTGAGTACCAAAATCGGAATCGGATGCTACGTTTCATTTTGGTGAAAAAGCAAAACAAATAAACTCTGTTTTTAATGCCGTAATATTATACAAATAAATACTGAGATCAATGTAGAAGTGAATCGAGAATATAATTTAAAGAATCTCAGGTAATCTGCTTCACCCACATTTTCTCCAGGCCCTCAGTTATGATTAGAAAATTTCTGACAAAACAAGCAGTGGATTTGCTGGTGTGTAAAGAAGGTGCATGAGGAGTTGTGAGTTTAAATTCAGAGGGGGGAAAAGCCAACAGCTGAAATGTAAAAATTAAATGTAAATATACTCTAATAGTGGTTGTTTTCATTTTCTCTCGACCCTGTTAGGTTTCAGGGTACTCTTTTGCAGAAATGGGGTTTAACCTCACTGTACAAGTACTCTGCTGGAATATCAAAAGCTGATACAGACAATGTAGGTATATTAATAGAAGGATTTCTTTTCTAACCTCGTATTGCCTTTCCATTTCTTTTGTCTAAGATTGTTTCCACATTTATGTTTTATCTATTTGACTTTGAAAGAGAATTAGCAAGGAAATCTATATTTAAGATTTTAGAGTCTCCGTACATTTTAATAAGTCTTAAATATAACATTCTGCTAAACACTGTGGGGAAAAGGCCAACTGAAATCACTAATTGCCAGCCACTTTTTTTAGAATGGCAGAATTATTTTTGTCTGTAATAATCCTCAGCAGTTTGCTTTGCTATTGTTGGAACATGTTTGACTATCAGTTGTTAAATGAGCTTGTACCATTTAAGAGTGGGAGAAGAACATTTGAAACAAGGAATTGGAGTATATTTATTTTAAATAGGCGAATTAAGCTGTCACAAATACCATTAAGAATAATTTCTAATAGACAACCTTTGCATGGTTTGTGAAATTAGGAGTTTAAACCTCCCTGTATGTAGTTTTCTTTTGTAAATTTCTTTTGGAATGATATGGGCGTCTCTAAATGGTGATGTACCCTGCTTTCCTTTTATCTGGTTTTTTGTTATATATTCCCAGGTCTTTTTTTTTTTTTTTTCTTCTCTTTTTAACCTCAATGAAATGTAAGAGTATGAGAATGTACAAAGTATTTGCAAGTGCCCTGATACTAAACACATTTTTATTGCAAGAGGTTGTTGCCCTGTTCAAAAATTCTATGGAAAATATTCAGACTCTTTTATTTCCCTAAGAACATGATGGACCAAATTGATACTTCCCGCTCTCTGAGAGTTTCCTCTTACTGGTTTGTCGGCCTTTTAGGGTTAAAATAATCCAACATGGTTATCTTCCCTGGTGGACACATCCATTCTCATTGCTGATGCCACCATGATGGCATTGTAAGGTGTCAGGTAGGAATTATGTCACCTGAAGCTGCTTGTACTGAGTTGCTGGGCATCTAAGGCTGATCGGTGCTGTTCTTGTTCTTAATAGGTATTTGGCTACTCTCTGCTAGCTGTTTACTTCTTTTCTCAAGGAATATGGGTTTCTTTAGCCTCCTGCTTATTTGAGAAATGAACCTTAGAGCTACATCACGCTGTTGGAGTCTGTATTCCCAGCCCTAAAAGATGTGTGTGCTATTTGTCTCTTTAGAAGTCAGTAAAACGATGTGTTGGCAGGTGAGGAATAGTATTGCGTTGTGTTGGAAAATAATGTTTTAAAATTAATACTTAAAAAAATGAGCAGAGAAGTGATGGACCTGCATAAGTGCAAGCCTGAATGCCAAGGGAATAGAGAGTAAGGAGTATAAAAAACTACTGAGTAAGGAGAAGAATAAGAGAAAAGGCTTGAGCTTGTTCCAACCCCAGAATAATTATTTGTTCCAGTTATTTACAGCTAAAGCTTCAGATCTGTCAGTGCAAGAAAAAACCATGTGCTGTCTTGCCCAGGAAAGAGACCAACCAGCAGAGAGCAGCTCCATGCATCTGTGAACATATTTGTGTCATTATTTCATTAATATTTTCTCTCTATCCATTCTGGCTGCCTGTTTAAGATGATCTAGTCTACGTTACGTCAGATCAAAATGGGTAAAAGTCAAAATAGTGATCTAGACAAGGAAGACTCAAACCTTAGTTGGCAGAGTAATTAATTGTGACGGAGATGTTGATTTAGTGCACAGCAGTTTAGGTGACAGCACTGGAAGAGCGGCAAAGCAAGCAATCAAAGCCCGGTGGACAGTTAAGGAATTCATCTTGCAAATAAGGGATGGGATCTGGAGAAAGGACTGTCAACTGCCTGAGCAGAGTGACGCACAAATCAATACAAAAATAGGGAGTGAATCTGCGTAGTACAGACTCTTGGGTGCACAAAGGAGATTTTGAAACTAAGCTGAATTATACTTAGACGAGTTGAGTTAATAAACAGTGGAGACAATACGTATGCATGTTAGAAAGAAAGAAACATTCATCTTCTGAAGTGGTGTGCTTGCCTTGCAGTTATATTCTGGTTTATTTTTGGAAAGAAGTGCTTCTGGAAGAAAACAGTATTGTTTAGTGGAAATTTATTCTGTCACAGGTTTCTAGAGGAAAAGAGTTTACAGGCTTCAATCCAAACTCTTTAATGTGACTTGTAACAGTGAAGGTTTCCAAGTAAGAGGGATAGAACTGTAGTCCCATCTACAGCAAACTTGCATCAGAGGGCAAGGGGGGCTGAAAAGTTTCAAAATTAAGCTTACTCCATAAATTGCAATAACCTTCACCAACAGTCAAATAAAATTAAAAACAAACAAACAAAAAACCAACGAACAAAAAAAGCCCTCAAAACCAAGCAAAACACACAGAGATGTGTTTCTCTCCCTTTATTCCACTCTTGTAAGACCCCACCTGCAGTGCTGTGTCCAGCTCGGGGGTCCTCCATACAAGACAGACATGGATCTGCTGGAGCAAGTCCAGAGGAGGCCATGGAGATGATCTGAGGCATGGAGCCCCTCTGGTACAAGGACAGGCTGAGGGAGTTGGGCTTGTTCAGCCTGGAGAAGAGAAGGCTCTGCGAAGAACCTAATCACAGCCTTCCAGTACCTAAACGGGCTCCAGGAAAGCTGGAGAGGGGCTGGTTCCAGGGCAGGGAGGGACAGGACAAGGGGTAATGGGTTTAAACTAAAGGAGGGGAGATTGAGATTAGATATTAGGAAGAAATTCTTCCCTGTGAGGGTGGTGTCCCATCCCACTCAGTGGGCATGAGGGAGAGGTAACTTTTTAATTCTCTGTGTGGTAATCAGGAGTAATGACAATTACTCTGGAGGTTCAAACAGACCAGAAATTTACTTAAAACTCAGCAGAACTACAAAAGGTAGCGGCTTGGCAAAAGTTACAGCAATACTTCAAACTCAGCAGAATCACAAACAAGAATGGCTTAGCAAAACTTGTGACAGTGTTACCCCAGTGTGCCAAAAATGGTGTTAGAGACAAAGAGAGTGGAAAAGAAAGAAAGAAATAGAGAAAGAAAGAGGAGGAGGAAAGGAGAAAGATATCAGCATTTCTGGGGATCCAGCAATGGTCCTCAGGTGGCAGATGTGTGCTGAGAAGCTCATGTATCCCCATTTTGTAGCCCAGTGTGCCTGCCCCATAGCCGGGGGTTTATCACCACTGAGCAGGCGCAGTGTGTGCTCAGGAATGTTCCAGAAATGAGTCGGTGGGCTGTGGGGGTCTCGGGGGGCCCACTGTCGTTGCCCCCCCCTGCTTTGGGGCTCACCAAGTGATGATCTTGCACAGGCACGCATATGCAGAAAACAAGCAGTCTTGTCCGCATGTTCCAAGAAGAGGGGAGTTGGCTCACAAGACAGTATCCTACCTGCGCAGGTTCACTTCTTGGTCAACACTCACTTGTCATCAGCCTATGCCTGCGCCTGTCAACTCGAGTGTTTGGGACAGTCACTTGTTCCAATGCCTTCAGTGAGGCACTGGAACAGGTTGGCCAGAGAGGTGGTAGATGCCCTTGGATCCCTGGCAGTGTCCAAGGCCAGGTTGGATGGGGCTTTGGGCACCCTGGGCTGGTGGGGGGTGTCCCTGCCCATGGCAGGGGGTGGGAACTAGATGATCTTTCAGGTTCCTTCCAACCTAAGCCATTCTATGTACTTTAAGATGGATTCTGCCTACGAAAAATATATGATGTAATATATTACATTCTGAAATTTAATTTAGTATATCCCCATATCATCATTTTTTCCTTATAAAAGTACCTATTATTACTTGGCTGAGTATTTAGGGGGAAAACAATGAAATTAGTCACAAAAAAGTCTATAAAGATGGATTACTCAAATTATAAGAACTCTATTATGAACATTAAGTAGGTGGTTACATATGCAATGACAAGCCAGTATGCTTATTTTTCTGCAGACAAATCAAGTAATATATCACATTAACATTTAAACTTCTTGGCACACACATTCCAGATCTCTTATTAATAAGAAATCTTCATGTCAATAGGTTAATTGTGTAAGCAGTGGTAGACATGGGATGGAAATCAGTCACTAGTAATGTCCACTTTTCTAACATTTATTTTTTTCCTTATAAAGAGTCTGCTTTAAACATGCCATCAGATTCATTTAATATGGGAGAACCTGGGTTTTTTTGGTGGCTCTTTCTATAAACTTCTGATGGATCAAAATATATTTTAAGGGTTAATCAGTGTTCTCCATTGTATTTGAAGACCCAGATATGTACAAGAATGATGTTAATATTGTGGGAATCTTGGCAACTTTAAAAACAGTCAAACCATTTGGTCAATATAATTTGCAAGAGCAAAACACTGGAGCATTTCACATTGATCAAGGTGGTGGTGGATCTTTTACAGACTAGAGATACAGAGGAAAAAAATAGCCCAAAAGGTATTTAAACCTTTCAAGTTAAGACATATTCTGCATAGGAAGGAAATAATCAGTTTTGCTTATAATTTCAAACTCATTTTAATTTTTGAAAGGTTGTATATGGTACATTTATATATAACAACTGTGATTAAATTAGCAATGATTGAGGGAAATATTTGATCTAAATCATGGAATTGGAATTTCTAGAGTTTACAGCCTTCTATGTGGGTACATATATTTGGTACCTGAACTCACTAAGAAATATTATTTTTTTTCCCCGAAAATAAACCAGTTCTCTAAAAATCAATGCACCAACATTTACCAGAGTTTGAATACTGCAGCAAAAAATGAAAAGGCTCGCAGCAAATTCCTCTGTCTAAAAAAGGGACCAAAGGACTTTAAAGTGGATATCTAGAAGAAAAGCTTGAGGGAGAGTTGAATTAGCTGTGGTCTAAACCATTTTAAAATAAAATTAAAAAGGGAGCAATGCTGTGATGTGGATGTTTTTGTCCACTGGAACACCAAAAGCTGGATTATGTTTAGAGGTTAAGTAAATTCATATAAATTTTAAAAAAAATAATAATTGGAAAATCCAGCCACCACTCTGAAATCTTTTCAGGTGAAACATAACCCTGAAACAAAACACTGTAAATATTTTACAGTCATTGTCTTAATTTGGGAATTTTTTGTCTCACTGTTCTCACAAAAAGGAAAAGTCAGCAAAAAAAGCCCCTATTCATTCACTTTTACCTAATTTGACAAGTCAATTTGGATGTCTCCCACCTTCCATTTTCAGAGGAAATATATTCACCAAAAGGAGGAGCTGTGGGGCAGAGTTCAGATTTAGTGAAGTCCCCCAGCTGCAGATGAAAGAGTCATAGTTTGAGTTCCCCAAAGGGTATGTTCTCTTCTTAAATTACGTCAACATACACATCTGCATGTATTTGTAGGAGGTGTATTAAAGACATGTAGTGTGTCTGTGTTAACACGAAAAAGTTGGGAGTGTCTGCTATTGATGTGTGCTTCAGGAGGTTTTTAAAAAACATAATTGATTTATTCTTGTTAAATCCTAAATTATTTGTAACATAAACAGGCTGTTACCTTTTTAGGGTGTCTGCCAGGTTCAGGTGCAGCCTGACTGTAGAATTCCATTTCAAACTAATGAGCTATTAAAGGACAACTCTGCGCTTTGAGAAGGGTTAAAAAAATGCAGATGTTGGTTAAGCTCCTCCAAGTGGATTTCTGGATTTTTAACTTCAGATGCAAGACTCCATTTATTCTTTACTGTAGATCTGCAACTTTTTGCCATAATATAAAGACTTCAAGGAAAAACAAATTGCAGAAGGCACTTTGGAGGTTATCCTGAAGGTATACAACAAGTGCTAACACTTAAAAGCACTAGTTAAATAGTTTAACTTTTGCTCTCCATTGGATTATACTTTCTTACTTTCTCTCCCTCTATTTTTTTAACATGATATCTTTACAACTGTTATTCTCAGCTTAAATGTTTATGAGGATGAGCTTACAAATAGCTGTTAGCTATTAAATCTTTGTGATTGTCTAATGAGTTATTGTCCTGACTCTTGCATCATTCTCTGAGGGGTATGTGATATTTTTTTTTTCCTTCATCATCTTTCAAAATTTTATGTAAAAAAGAAGGAAATGCACAAAAGATATTTAATCTTTTCTTTTGCTGTCATTGCCATGGAAACATTAAAAGTAAGAGGAACTGTAGGAAGAAGATGAAAAGGTAGAGACAAAGGAGGAGATACAGAACGGTAAAGAAAAAAAGAAGGCATGCAGCAGTGCATTAAGTTATAAGACAATCAATATTTAGGGATCTTTTTGGTTCAGAAATTCTGTCACATGTAGAAAAGCTATCTGTTTGAGACTTGAAATGCAGGTTACTTTGAGTGATTTGTGTAAAAATAAGAATAATTTTTCCATTCAGTGGAAATACTGAAAAAACCTACTTTAATTCAGGTCTTTTGTGGTGTTTTCATAGTATTATACCTGATAATGGTAGGGATTTACGGCTGAGTTGCATTACGCCAGGATTAATGCTTCTGAGCGTGGATGTGCGTTCTGCTTGCTCTTCCATCTTTTTCACGTGTCTTGGACCACTGCCCAAACCCTTTGGAAAAAAGGCCTTCCTGGTAAGTGTAGAGAAGTCGCTGAAGTCTGGATCCTTAAATGTAGTTTTGTCTGAAGGACTTCGGGAGCATGTTGTTCTTTTCTCAGATGCGTGACTCTAATCCAATTTTATCTGGATGCACTTACTATAAATATCACAATTTCCTTTGTAACCAGCCACTCCCTCTTCTTTTTCTCCATCCAGCCATCACTAGTTTATCAATCCTGTCTGTATTTGTGTGTTATGAAGTTCCAGCAGGTGGCAGCCCTGCAGCGTTGTTGATGCATTTCGTAGGATGAATAAAACTTTACTGTGCATTGCAAAAGGCTTCTTTTGCAAAACTCTCTGCAATAATTCCAAAGTTCTCATCCTTCTCATGCCTGTGATTTACCACCTGGAGAGAATAATGTCCCCAAATCTCCATTCTACGTATGTATTTTCCTATGATGATGTCTGCTATTATATTCCATAATAAAATGTCTATCAGTTTGGGTTTTTTTTTGTTTTGTTTTGTTATGGTTGTTACTGGAATCTGTTCTTCAATCTCATATTGTGGGTTAACTCTAAAATACATGCAGCTATTACATAACTGATAAAGCCGTATTGTGTACAAAACCCCATTATCTGCTTTATTTTTAATTACTGGATGTTATGTGACTTGCTACCTCCATTTTGGTTTTGACAATTGCTGTCCTGTTTGCATAGTCCAGTTCTGTGTGGGAATGAAGTAGGCTGTTCTCAGAAGTGAAGCTGGCATGAACTTCTCTGTATCACCTCTCCAGTCCCCTCTTCATAACCTGATATAGTAACAAGAGTTGCACTGCATCTGTTTTTTCCTATGTATTTCTGTCTATTAAGCAAATACTCACTTTATCATTTTTTTTGAAGGTGTTCTAGGGTTTCATAATCACAAGACAGAACTTGTAATGTGGTAATTTAGAACCATAGAATCATAGAATGGTTTGGGTTGTAAGAGACCTCAAAGATACCTGCTTCCAGCCTCCTGCCATGGGCAGGGAGACCCTCCACTAGACCAGGTTGCCCAAAGTCTCATCCAACTTGGCCTTGAAGGTTTCCAGGGATGGGGCCTCCACAGCTTTCGTGAGCAACCCGTGCCAGGGCCTCACCACCCTCACAGGGAAGAATTTCTTCCTAATATCTCATCTAAATCTCCCCTCTTCTAGTTTAAACCCATTCCTCCTTGTCCTATCATTCTCTGCCCTTGTAACCAGCTTCTCTCCAGCTTTCCTGTAGGCCCCCTTTAGGTACTGGAAGACCACAATTAGGTTCTCCCCAGAGCCTTCTCTTCTCAAGGCTGAACAAGCCCAACTCCCTCAGCTTTTCCTCGTAGCAGAGGTGCTCCAGCCCTCGGATCAGCTTTGTGGCCTTCTCTGGACTTGCTCCAGCAGCTCTGTGTCTTTCCTGTCCTGGGCACCCCCAAGTTGGACGCAGCACTGCAGGGGGTTCTCAGCAGAGTGGAGCAGAGGGGCAGAATCCCCTCCCTCGCCCTGCTGGCCACACTGGTTTTGATGCAGCCCAGGACATGGGGGGCTTTCTGGGCTGCCAGCGCACGCTGCCAGCTCATGGTGAGCTTTTCATCACCCAGCACCCCCAAATCCTTCTCCTCAGGGCTGCTGTCAATCCATTCCCCGCCCAGCCTGGAGTTGTGCTTGGGATTGCACCAACCCACGTGTAGGACCTTGTACTTGGCCTTATTGAACTTCCCCCGGTTCACCCAGGTCCTGTCAAAGGAGAAATTATAAGTTTGGTGATAATCTAATAAGAACTGTGTTCTTAAGCATTTTAAAGCCAAAGGTGCATGACCTGTGCAATGTTATTTTAGTCTGCCACATACAGATTCTGTGAATCTTACTTGGGTTCTGGGATAAGAACTTGCTCCTTCAAGAGAGGAAGGAAACAAGACAGAAGAATCCTGCTTTCTGGATAAAGCACTGGTATGAATGCCATGAAGCTGTAATGTTCTGGACCTCCTCATACATATGTTATTGTCACAGCCCTTTAAATACTGTTGGTGTTGCTAAGCAATATTCAAATCATTTAAAGATATTTTGAAAGCAGTGAATACCTTTTAACAGTCCTTTGGGCTATACTAGTTGATTTACTACTGAACTATATTCACAGATTTTTCTCTGTTTTTCCCCTTTTCTGGTCATTTGAGTGGGGAGGGTAGAGTGGTGCTTTTTATTGGTTTGGTTTTGGTTTGTTTTTTTTTTTTTATTAAACTCCAAGTATTTATCCTTTAAAAGTACAAAATCTGCAAGCAGGAATTGAAACGAGTTAGAGGAGAGGACCGGTGGGTGGAACTGGGGAGGAAGGTACACAAATGGGAATGCTCTGCTCATTAATGCACGTTTCGTACTGTTCTCCTCCTCGAATCTGAGAAATTTAGGAAGTGGAGATGAGAATTGCCAGACAGCATGTTGTTGCCTGGCAGCCTGTAGAAATCACACGAAGCTACGTGAAGCTGCCTGACCCAAGTGAAACAGATATTTTTGCCCCTTTCTGCTTCCTGTTAATTCTTGGAAGAGCTGTTGGGATACTGCCTGGTTATATGGCTAAAAATTTCTTCAGCGAAGGAACACATATAGATACCAATATATTTTAAGATGTGATGCAATTCGTATTTTAGTTAAGGTAGTATGTTTTTTACATTCTTAGCTGGAAATGAAAGGAGATATTCTCATAAAGACAGGCTTTATTGCGATTTGTGATGGTAGCATGGGCTGCTACTAATTGTGAATAATATAAGTAGCCCATGGATATTTTAGCTGTCTGTGTTTCATTGATTGTATTTCTCTTTAGAACTAAGATTTGGTATTAGTATTTTTGCTTTTATTTCAAAGGCATCGTAGTCTTTTCCTTTAAATGAATTCAATCATTGCTGTAAAACATCCTTTTCAATTCCTCACATTTTTGTGTTTTTTTCTTAATTTTTGTGTAAAAGTCACACGAATAGCCAACCAGAGAAATTCTTACTTCGTTATGCTCTGCATGAATCTCCTGCATGTCAATGCAGCTTGTTAAAGCAAGATTTAAAGAGGTATCTTGTTGGGTGTGTACAGGTTCCTCTTCATAATAATTATGCCAAGGAGAGAGAACAGCACTGAGTTTTCAATTTGCAGAACTCTTTCATTAACTTAGTGAACCTGTATCATTTTTTTTTTTTTTTTTCTTCTAATTGGGTCTTGAAGAAATCATTTCCTAAAGAGATGACAGTTTTAAAACCAGGTGTTTTACCAGGGTGTTGTAAAATGTCTACACTGGGTCACCGTTACAAGTAATGATGGTGACAGCGGAGTTTCTTACAGAAGGAAGTGGGTAACAACACCGCAGTTCAGAGCTCCACTCTGGGAGGTGCCGTACATACTAATTGGTGTAGCGTTTTTAGGAGGTGATTAATGAGTTTTCTGAGACAGTCTGCAAATATTGAAACTATTTAACGAATAGCAACTTAATGAACATTAGGGGAAATAGCTTGTGAGGAAAATATTTGAAAGTCTAAAATATTTGTTAAATATACATCTTCTCAACCAAAATATATTTGGATTGTTCCTGGTTACATTTCAATGCAGTTTGCCTCAAAGAGCCATTGCCTTATGCTTTCTCCTACCAAAAAAGAAATAATACGTTGAGTGATAAGCTGTTATGTTCTTCATGAGTTCTCAAGATAGTATCTGACTTGTTCTTCTGTGTTTTAAAGTCAAATATGCTTTATAGTCAAAGCTGCTCAAGATAACAAGACTGGATGGTGCTCTTTTCCTTCCACTGCTGATCTCTGGTTCACTCATTCTTCTCAGGGTTTTCAGGAGTTGGAAGCCTGTACTGCACCTGCTTGGTTGCAGATAGTCTTGTGGTTGCAGAGGCTTTAATTTTTGTGATCCTTCATTAAAGTGCATTTCCTCTTTCATTTTTCTCATGGTATTTATGAAAAATTGTGACACGTCTGGTATTAACTTTGCAGAGTACATGGTCAGACAATCTGGTCCTAAGCTTTTCATGAAAACACATTTCAGCAGACAACATTTTGAGATCCAGAGTCTCACCTAGGAATTAAGTAATGCCGAATGATAAACTTAGAAATGTCAAACATCTGAATTGAAATAGTTGACTTTCTGGCACAAAGTGATGATAACCCTACCTTGAGGTAGTGCATTTAAATGCACATTCTTTCATAAGCAATTGAGCTCATAAAATTATATGTTTGGCTATTAGCTTCCATCATTGCTTTTGGAATTTTCTAGCAAGCATGCATCAGATAACACCTTCAGCAGCAGCGGTAGCAATGCTCCTTCTTGGACGTGCGAAAAAAAAGTCCAGAATCAATATCTAATTTTTCCCAGCATACAAATCCAAATCCAGCTTTGAAGTATGGATCTATAGTGGGATTTCGTATGGGTTTTTAGGGCTTGGAGAGGTGAATTTGTCTTAAAGTTGTTTACATGGGCAGTTCTAACCTCTGATCTGTCTTCTGGCAAAGTTTGCTGGTGTCCAACTTGTAAGTAGTAAGGAAGCAATGTTTCTTCTGACATTAACAGAACCCAAAAAACTTAAATATCAGGAGATACCTCTCCAAAACTTGCAGTTATAATATTAAAGTTTAATTGTTAAAAAAAAAGTAAGTTAGAATTTCAAGTATCCTGTTTTAAAATTCTTATGGCTGATTTTGACAGTTCTTCTCTACTTAATTCAGGATTTCATGAGCCTTGTAAAATCTTACGTTTGCCTCAATTTCTCCTGTTGCTATTACACTGCTCTAGTTGCTAACATAGACACTGCCAGCAGTGGACAAAAATCACAAGAAAACCATCTCTCTCAAGAAAGCTTGAATCTAATGTCTTATGGAGAAACTGGTTCTGGATCTGCAAGAGGTACTGTATGTTCAGTAGCCACATTTGCATAGCCATTCCCACACTTAAAAAAAAAAAGGTAATTAAAACATAATTTGTGAATTGAAGTCAATTTCGGTCATGAATCAGGTCTATTACAGAGAAATAGAGCTGTCTTTAAGAAATTATCTTGTTTTTTATTAAAGACAAGAGTTTGGCTGTGCTAAGAGAAATAAATGCTGCTCCTGCCACCAGTAACCATGCTATTGCCATATTCAGGTGCTGGTATCCCAGGATTTGTCCCAGTCTGTTTAAATTCAATTCTCTTCTTGACCTATAGTTTCCCAAAGTGCAACTTCAGAGCATAATGCGGTTGGGAATAAAATTTTTGTCAATGAGTGAGTCCTTGTCAATGACTCAGTCTTTCATGTCAGTGTTGTCAATGAATCCCATTCCTGTCTTTGAAATGCTAAAATTACCCAGCACTAGGTCCTCAGAAGGGCTCCTGATCGTACCCTTCTGTGAATATTCCAGTGCTGATGTCACCTATACATTTTGAGTTATCCTGGCAGGCATGTCTATTATTTCATGCTTGCTGAGGGGGCAGCTACCTTCGCAGTACTGCCAGATATTCTGAGTGTATCACAGGTGATGTAGGTTTTTCCTTTTATAGCCTTGCAACAGTGCAAGAATCCCGACTCCTGACACTATTTTGGGATAAAAGGAGGATGTTTTGTTCTTCTGCAGAACTCCTATCTGTTTCAGATATTGCAGCACTTGTAACTATTGGTGACAAAGAAACTTTCTGTTTTGTCTCTCTGCATCATGGATACTAATGAGCCATATAACATTGCACGTTTGTTACTAACTTTGAGGTGATTGATCATTTTCATTGCGTGTGTGGATAATTATTTCCCTAAATAGAATTCCTAATATCATGGCAACTGTCACGGCCCCCTCAAACTGATTCACTCATGTAACTATGGCAGCTTCTTGTTGTGTTTTGCCTCAGAGATTGTCTGATTAGTAAGAAATTATGATTTATTTTAAAAAATCAAACTCAATGTACTTAACAAAGAAACTTAATGCTCTCTTAGAAGTTCTTATTGTGAATTATCTTCTCAATAGCATGATATCATTAGAGGCTTTTTTCCTTTCAACACTAACACATAGAATTGAGGTTTATGAACAACCATTACTGCACTAATACAGAATCAGAGAATAATTTTGAATGGAAGGAACAAGTGGGTGTTATGTGGTGCAAAACTACCTTTGATGTTAGATTAGGTTGCTCAGGGCCTTGTCATCTCATGCTGTCTCCAAGGGTGAACAGTCCGCAGTCTTTTTGGGCAACTTTAGTTTAGCAGTATCTTAGACTTTACCTGATCATAAGTTAAAACTCAGTTTGAGTTGACAGGCTGGATTTAGCTACTGGAGTTTTGCCCAGAGGGTGAGGAGTTGCCTGGCTCTGCACGTGCTTCAGAAGTTTTGGTATGGTCGTCTCCAGGGATGCTTCCCCCTGTCTGTAATGGGAATCTGAGATACATAACACTTATTTTGTGAATTTTTCACAAAAGGATCTTTTTTTAATGAAAATTATATAGAGTGTATATTTCCATTAAAATAATTTTTTTTAAGGTAATTAGTGAAGACAGACTAAAATATTTGTACCTAAACTGAAAGAGGCATTGAACTAAGCTTGAACTAAGTCACGGATAAATAGCAGACCCTGCTATTCCATGCTGTAGTTCACGCTGGGTTTTGTGTACTGACTATGGGTTAGCAATAGTAAACTGATAATACATTTGATTGCCATAATTAAAAGCGTTTGATTACATCAGCTTGGAACATTTTCTATAATATTATTAAAATCGCATTGGAACACATTCAGCAGTTTTACACTTCAATAATGTACAATATGGAATGAAAACCTGGCAGTGGCCTGATGAATTCGCTGTTGCGTGCAGGAATACAGACTAAGCACAATTACAGTGTTTCAGAAGGAGTGGACAAGTAATGCATTTCAACAGAATTTCGCTTTTGTCTTTGCTTAGTCTTCAAAACGAAGCTTCAGATTTTACAAGTGCAGCCCGTAGCTTGTTCAAGGTTGTTTGAATAGTTATTTTTGAAACTGTTCAAAGATCAGGATACATGCTTTATTATTTCGTACGTACTTCACATTTTAAATGAAATACTTAGCTGAGTTCTTTTCTTCACTGAAACGTCTTGTTTTGTTTGCTTCCTGCTTCTTTTCTTTCCTCTCTTGTTTTCAAAACTTGACGTATATTACTTATTTTTTTTGCTATTTTGTTGCGTGGGTTTTTGGTGTTTTTTTTTTTTTTTTTTTCTTTCAAATCTCCCATTCTTCATCTCTTCCACAGAGACTCTCACCTTCTTTGGTTTCCCTCACTTTTCTTCCCTTCAGTATTGAAAGCATCCATACTGGTATCACCAAAGGCACATTGTTTGACAGTGCCTTTCTTCTAAGTTAAAGGTCTAAGGGAGACTTTCCTCTCTTCAGTCAGTTTGATTCCTCTGCTCCTTCAGAGCTGTCAGGTTGTGCGTTTTCCTTTATTATGTTTAAATTCCCCAAAAGTTGGAGAAAGACTCAATGGAAAAGAAAAGGACATGTGGAATTGAACCTTAAGGGTAGTCAAAAATTGAGACATCATGGAAAGGGAATGGTGCCATAGGGGCTAAACTGAGCGGTCAGCAAGCAAATAGTAGAACGGTGCAGAAGTTCCGTAACGGTAAAATAATATAATTTTTGTACTATTACCTTGTTTGTTTATCTCCATTTTCTAATACTGTAAAGTTTTTGAAGTGATGTGCTTGTTTTGCTGGTACTGAGCAGCATGCAATTATTGAGCATTGGGGTAATAATTTAACACATATCAGGAAATGTTAGTCATATTTTTGAATTTTCATAAATTCTTATATCATAAAATCACAGAATCGTAGAATCATTAAGATTGGAAGAGACCTCCAGGATCATCTAGTCCAACTGTACCCCCACCACCTATTACCCACTAAACCATGTCCCTAAGTACCACATCCAACCTGCTCTTAAACACCCTCAGGGACGGTGACTCCACCACCTCCCTGGGCAACCCGTTCCAATGCCTGACCACCCTTTCCCAGAAGAATTTTCTCCTCATCTCCAACCTGAACCTCCCCTGGCGCAGCTTGCAGCCGTTCACCCTTGTCCTGTCACTACTTATCTGCGAGAAGAGGCCGACCCCCAGCTCACCACAACTTCCTTTCAGGTAGTTGTAGAAGGCAATAGTGTCTCCCCTGAGCCTCCTCTTCTCCAGACTAAACAAGCCCAGTTCCTTCAGCCGCTCCTCATCAGACCTGTGCTCCAGCCCCTTCACCAGTTTCGTTGCCCTACTCTGGACATGCTCCAGGGCCTCGATGTCTTTCTTGTGGTGAGGGGCCCAAAACTGGACACAGCACTCGAGGTGCGGCCTCACCAGGGCTGAGTACAGGGGGACAATCACCTCCCTGCTCCTGCTGGCCACACTATTCCTGATACAGGCCAGGATGCCATTGGCCGCCTTGGCCACCTGGGCACACTGCCGGCTCATGTCCAGGCGAGCGTAAACCAAGACCCCCAGATCCTTTTCCTCCACACAGCTTTCCAGCCCCCCTGCCCCAAGCCTGTAGCGCTGCCCGGGGTTGTTGTGACCAAAGTGCAGGACCCAACACTTTGCAAGATTTAGTCTGAAAATAATCGCTGATAAGACTGCATCAACACCAAAGAATTTCCCTGTGCCTTTGAAGTGACGAAGTCACAGCACCAAAAAAGTGATAGAACAGGCTTCCTTTGGCAACAGTTTATCCTTACCAAACTGATCTTAAAATAAAATTCACGTTACTCTAGGGTAAAGCAAGCCTCTGGTGTCAGACCTGGGAACAACTTGGTGGAAAGTTGTATGATAGGAGCAGACCTGTAGAAAAACAAGTGCATCTCTAGGACAAAGGAGTTGATGCTGAGGATCTGATGTCTGCATTATACCTATTTCAGAAGGGTTTGCGATGACCCAAGTCTAGTTTTTGCTCATGGTATGAACTCCTGGCAGTGGCTGCAGCTCGTGAATCACACCAGCTGGTTTAGTTTTATTTGGAGTGAGTTCAGTCCATGTATCTGAAGACCACGTCACGGTATCAACCAAAGTGCAGTAAACGGGAACCAACAGAGCCACAATCCTAAAATGCAGATGTAGAGTCACTCATCATTGCCAAAATGTTTCTCTGTGGAGTTTTATATATACAGAGACATCTGGGCGGATGAATCTCCACCCCACCCGAGCTTTGGAGTCACATATCATAACTGTTCCTCTGGTTAAACATTTTTCTCTTCCCTGTCATATTATGACTAGTAGTTTCCACTTGATGCCCATGAATCAAATCATTGTTATTTTCAAAAGAATTCACAAATAATATGGAATTCTATGTGCCAGATGTTGTTTCTTATATGTTCAAATAACACAATTACATTTTAAAAAGCTGTCACTACAAAACTAAAATAAAAAAATGAAAATACTGCTTTTCATATCTCTTTTGCTGGTAGGAAGTAATCTTCTCCAAAATTAAATTAAATACTCTACTTTGTCCTGGGAGTATGCATGCACAAAAACCCACTTTCCTGGGATAGATGGATAATTATTTTTCCGTCTTAACCAGAGAATTTAATCACACTGATAAAGTACTGAAATTTTATGATATTTAAAGTTTACTTGTAGTGCTTTGCATTTTGATTGTTATATTCTCTTGAAAAAAATGTTTAGGCCATATAGTAGCAGTTTAAATCATTAAATTAATGTGATATTGTGAGAACTTTTACCAGCACCAGCAGCAGATATTGTTTATATCAATTCAAACATGCGGGTTGAGAGAGGGAATTCTCCCCCTCTACTCCGCTCTGGTGAGACCCCACCTGGAGTGCTGCATCCAACTCTGAGGTTCCCAGTACAGGAAAGACATGGAGCTGCTGAAGCAAGTCCAGGGAGAGCCATGGAGATGATCCGAAGGCTGGAACACCTCTGGTACGAGGACAGACTGAGGGAGTTGGGCATTGGAACAGGTTGCCCAGGGAAGTGTTCGAGTCACCGTCCCTGGGGGTGTTTAAAGAAAGGTTGGATCTGGTACTGAAGGACATAGTTTAGTGAGTAATAGTGGTGGGGGGACGGCTGGACTAGATGATCCNAAAGCTGGAGAGGGGCTGGTTCCAGGGCAAGGAGGGACAGGACAAGGGGGAATGGGTTTAAACTAAAAGAGGGGAGATTTAAATGAGAGATTAGGAAGAAATTCTTCCCTGTGAGGGTGGTGAGGCTGTGGAACAGAGTGCCCTGAGAAGCTGTGGCTGCCCCTGGATCTCTGGCAGTGTTCAAGGCCAGGTTGGATGGGGCTTTGGGCAGCCTGGTCTAGTGGAAGTTGTCCTTACCCATGGCAGGGGTTTGGAAGTAGATGATCTTTGAGGTCCCTTCCAACCTGAATCATTGTATGATTCAATGATTCTATGATTCAAAAAGAAGTTGTCATCTCACATATTATAATCAAGCCCTTATGTGTCATTCTTGTTCACTGCAAAGTGTAATTAAACTGGCATGAATTTAGGGTTCACTTATGACTATAGGCTACCCACCATTCAGTGTATAAGTAAGATGAAAATGAGTTGCGATGTAATTGGAGGGTAATAGAATTCTCTCACACAGACTGAAAAGTCATTATTACCACTTATATTTGCTACATTAACATTTATTTATAGGCTGAAATGGTGGTGGTGATTGATTTTTTTAAAACATTTTTATAACTTGGTCAGCATTCTTCTACTGCACAGTGAATGTAAAAGTGAAATTGTCAGAATCACTGTGAACTCAAGTCAAAGCTGGTAAAATAACACACACAAGACGGCTTTGAAAGGGAGAGTTAGAGTGGAAAAAGCCAGTGGAATTTTTGGGTTTAGATTTAGGTTTCACTGCTATTCATGGGAGAAATATGCGAAAAGCCCACCTCACCCCCAAGAAAAGACTTTCTTGTTGGTAACTTTGTGTTGTGTGTCTGTGACCTTTACTGCTGAAACCCTGGTTCCTACTTAGGAATATTGTAAGGGTTATAATTGGAAAATGATAAAATCTGTCGACTTACTTACACTACCACGTGAGCCAGGAGCATCCCACAGAAGTAAGCAAGCTTGTGCTTGAAATTTGAGAACCATGTCTGGGAAATATTTGAGAGTGTATCACATGTCAAATTAAACAGAAAATATTTGCTCGTCAACTAGATCCAAAGGTTAAAACAAAACCCAAACCAGCAGATTTTTTTTTTTTTTAAAAGAGAGGCAATAATTCAAAGTATTGTTTTCATTTCTTGCCAGCTATTGGGAGTCAAAGAGCACGATATTTTTCTTTTTTTTTTTTTAAGAGGAAAAAAATGCACAATGCACAAAAAAAAAAGGTGCAAGACAGAAATGAGATTGGGGGGGGGAAGAAAAAATAAGGCCAGGACACAGCTGTCATGGTGGGTTGGACCAGTAGAGGTTCAGCTTGCTGTCCTGGTGTTTGATATTTGCCCGTAGCAGACACTCTGAATGCTCTAGCAAAGAGTGCAAGGAGCAAGGAAAGCATGGGGTGAGCTTTTCCTTGCTATATCCTCCAAGCTTCCACACAGCTGTGATTTAGAAACTTCCTGAGATGGAATTAGCATCTGAATTACTGTTTTAATAGCCATCAATGGACCTATAATCCACTTATTTTTCTAAAGACTTATTGAACCCCTCACATGTCTGAGCTTCCCTTGCAACAATGAGTTCCTGGAATTAATTAGGTATTGTATGAAATAGTAATTATTGTTGTTCATTTTAAATGCCCTACCTGATTATCCTCTTCTAGATGTCCTAATTTATTGATTAGTAGCCAAGTTATAAAGTAATGATCTCTTCCTTTTTGCTTTTTTGGGGACTTAATGACCATTTTCTTTCCTTAGAACCTGAACTCTTGCATCTAATACTCTCCTAAGAGATGCTAAGCTCTCAAATGTATGTTTTACTTTTTCACTTTATTCTTAAAGAAAGAATACCCTGGTCTTACAATGTGTGTATGATTATCTTTTTAACCTATTCTTTTTCATATAATGTTTAGTAACTTGGTGCTACTTACGAAGTTGATTTAAAAAATGCGGAGGCAGTGCTCATATTCAACTGAATAATACCTTCGAAGAAAGATGTTGTGATAAGTCAAGCAGTACAACTTATTAACCTTAGGTGGACAGTTAGAGAATTGCTTTGCATCTTCATAGAATTGAAATGAGCGAGGTCAAATAAAAATCTTGATAGAGCTCAATTTCAGCCAAGCGTTCCAGTAATTTTTTCTCTTAGCATTGGCTGTTCTGTTAGTAAGAAGGTGGTCCTAGACTGGCATGGGGAGTATCCAGAGAGGGTATCTCCTTCGGTATTCACAGCCGCCTACGGCAGCACTGAAATATAACATGACAGGCTTACGCTGATGCTACACAGTTTATTATCTTTGAGTGACCTTTGTCTGACAGTTAGCTACAGCTGAATACTATCGACAACTCAGGGGTGGATCAGTTTAATTTGTTTTTAATACAATTTGCTAATTACTCTTGAAATTAGATTTTCGGGAGGTTTCATTGTAATGTTGGAAAAGGATATCGAGGAAGGAATTGAAAACTTGCAGCAATAAGCACAATGCCTTAATTTTAGGCTATTTCTGTAAAACATTGCTCCCATTTTAACAACAAGCAAGGGATCAAAATAAGAAGTGGATGCTTGGGAAAAAATGAGAGGGAGTAATAAAGTTACAGCTAGCTGTTTAATGGGATGTGATGATGGGGAAAATAAGTTTGCAGATTTGACATGTGTTCTCTCCATTTTGCCTAGATTCATTTGCAGCGTTAGGCACATTCCTTAGATTTCCTTAATCCATGTGTACTTTCTTAGAGGAAAAATCTTTAGTGTGGGCCATCATATGTTAATTTGTAATGTATTAAGGTAATTTGCTTTTGCTAGCATTATAGAAATAATTACAGTAATATAAAATGAGTTGCTGGTCTTCCCAAATTAATTGAAGAATAATGAGATTAATCATGAGTAGGAGGTAGTCCAATAGAATTCTAATATGGAAGAGCAAAATTGGATTATTTGGGACACACCATCTTTTATCCCCTTTCTGTCAAAAAAGAAAGGAGCTATTCCATCGTGTGAGTGGATTTTCATAGGGCGTTATGTGGTTGCTGACTGGATAAGGTCAAGGGATAAAACAAGGGATAAAACCTCCCTGTGAGTGACTACGTGGTGCAGTGCCTGGAGTTCCAAGCATCACGAAGATATGAAATCAGTGAAGAGAGACAGAAGGCAATAAATGCTCATGGCTGCACACATGATGCTTTCCAAACGTGCTAAAGAGTCAGGCTGTACTTTAAAAGGAAGCATAAATTAAAGCCTTAATAAGGTGATGGTGTTTCTATTGGAGAAAGACTTGTGAGGAGAGCAGGCAGGAGTGAGAGGTAAGGAGGAAGGGTTGCAGATGCTTCTGGAGGCTTTCCATGCGCGAGATGCTTTCATTATCCCACTGTGTGAGGTGGAAGAGTATAGAGCTGAGGGCTCTTGAAGTCCAAGCCTTCAATCTGTCCCTATTCCTCATCTGACAGGAATCTCCTTTCACCTATTGCTTTAGACAGGGTATGGACTGCTCATCACAAGTTGTCACTGGTGTTTAACTTGGGCACACGGGTGTAGATCTACAGATCTGTCATTCTTTTTGTGTGCTGAGAAGTATTCAGGGTTTCTTTACTGACAGCAAATTAATGCGATCGAAGAGTACATGGTGATTTAATAATTTTGGAGACTTAATTTTATTTCAAATAATCAAACAGGCTAATTAGATTGCAGAATTTCACAGAAACGTTTTGTCTAACTGAGATCTTGGACAACAGGGGATTTGAAGAAAAGAACAGATCTTTTCTTGTTAAATATTGTCAAATTATGAAATATCATGTCATATGGCATATTAAGAAAGACACGTCCAATCACAGACATCATTTTGCCATTTCAAGTAATGAAACTAGAAATGTGAAAACCTAGAAATTAATTAGAAAGGCAGTAGGTAAAGCAAAGTAAGTGGGAAGTTTGACTTTCCAATTAGTCACACTTTTCTCATTAATGAGGTAAGTTAAACCCTGAAAAAAAAAAAAAAAGCTATCATGGGCTGTTTGTTCTGGAACAGGGTCTGGAACAGACAGAATCCTAGGCTTTTTCTTAAACTACTTTTTTAAAGCATTATAATTTTCTTCCAGTGCTGTTTATTGCTAGTCTGACAGCAGCGTGCAGCACGGTGTGAAAGCCTGGAGAGTGACCCGTTGCTATTTTGTCCTTTGAGGCTGTGCTTGGAAAAAACAACAACAAAACCAAACAAAGCAACAAGTTTGGACAAACAAATCTGCTTTTGTTATTGTCGTAGATAGGACACAACGTTCTTGGATGTTTAATTTTAAATCATAGTTACTTATGGTGTTGTGGCTTTGTGTGGTTTGTCACCTTGCGTGGTGAGATGTTAAGTAGCTCGAGAAATACTGCAATAATTCTGAAGTTCTCAGTTAAGTTTAAAATGGACTTTTGAAGCTGTGAGAGCCCATGCAAGAGACATGAATGTCACCAGAAACAGCAAACTCTGAAGCTTTCTTTGGGAGCACTTCTTAGTGCTTGTCAAGTCAAACACCTAGTCCAGGTTGTGTTCTATCAAGTGACGGCTGACTGCAATTTGCAGAGGTGTGTTGCAGGCTGTTATGTTTCCTTTAATAAGTAAGTTTTAGAGTACTTTAAAGCAGCCTCAGAAAATAAATTGGATTGTTGCTAAATTGTCAAAGGATGTCAGGGCTCTGGAAATGTTATTTTTAGTACAACTGTGCTGGCCTGTTTCTTGCCTGAGGTTATTTATGGAGCATTCCCAAGGTGGTTTGCGTTTGCCAAGAATAAAGTTCTTGTGCCCTAGACACCTACATTCTCTATTCACACTTAGAATGTCACAAAACTTTATTTTTCTTTCGCAAGTGATGCTTCTTCCAGATATTGGGCACCTCTGAATTTCCTCTTTTGGAAAACATTTGACCTGTAGTCTTTTTAGGTGTTTTTGAGCCTCTTCTGCGGGTCCCTCTTCCACCTTGGGAAAACTAGAAAGTGTGGGCATGCCTAGCCCATGAGATGAATAAGGAAGCTGAGGCAGTGGTGATTAAGGAGAGCTCTGAGAAAGGGCAGTCACTGATCTCCTCTCTCTGGTGCTCAACGATAGAACCGGAGGGAACAGCATGGAGCTGCCACAGGATAGGGTTAGATTGGAGATCAGGAAAAGGTTCTTCACCAAGAGGGTGGTGGGGCCCTGGCACAGGCTCCCCAGGGCAGTGGTCACCGCCCCGAGCTGGGCTGAGTTCAAGCAGCGTCTGGCCAACACTCTCAGTCATCTGCTGTGATGGGGCTGGTCCTGTGTGGGGCCAGGGGTTGGACTTGATGGTCCTTATGGGTCCCTTCTAACTCAGGATATTCTATGATTCTGTGAGATAGTCTCAGAGATTTACGCAAATGTGGTGAATCTGAATACCATAAAAGTGGGGTGTAGTGTAGATCATAGGTCTTTGCAGGGGATGCAACAAAACCTGGTGGGACAGCTGGCATTCCTGAAGGTACTTCTGTGTGACAGAGGGTTAGGGAATCGTGGGAGTAATTTTTAGGGTAGAAAAAGGGGGTTTAGTGTGCATGCAGCTTTGCTGCTGCTGTGGATGCGGCTCTTGGAAGCAACAGAACCATCACCAGCTAAGACGTATTTTGCATCAAAACTGCAGTCTGAAAAATGACATACTGATGTTTTAAGTATTTTTTTTACGTTAGTCATAAAAATGAGAAGTAAACTATTTACTTTAAATCACTGATCTTTAATGTATGTATTATTAGAAGATGTACATTAAAAAAATAATTACAGCTAGGTATTTAATATTAGCTGCTAGGTCAATCAGGGACTGAAAATGCAGGGGTATATGCTCTTCGTTGTGCATGAAAACTGTTGACAACATAGGAGCAGAGGTTCCTTGTGATCCTTCTCCCTGCAGAATCATTTCCCAGAAATAGTGGCAAATTTGTTCTGAAAAATACTGAATATTCTAGAACCTGAGCAGGAGTGATGTGTATGTTATCTGGGGCTCTGTGCATCACCGAACAGCCGGTCACACGAACACTGTGGTTTGTGCTTTGATGTTATTCATTTCCTTCCTTCCCTTCTTCTGTACTACAAACAGCCCATCTGTTAAAGTGAGTAGATTGTAGACAGCATTTTAACTTTTGGTATATGAAGTATTTTTGATGTTTTCTGTAAAAATATGGGGCCCTAATATATCTACAGTGTACTGATTCACTGCAGTGAAGGGTATTTATTTCTTTTCTACATGTGAGACTTGAAAAAGTATAGATTTGTATAAATAATGATAAAGAGAATGAGTGGTAGTGATTGGCTTATTTCTGATTTTCCCCTTTTTGGAAAAATATTGCAAAACCCAAGACAAGAACTATCATAAACCATCTGCTATTGCCAGGTGATCTTGATCTTTTTTTCACTTTGATTTCTTTTTGATGAGCATGGCAGACAAATTGGTTTTTTCTTGTTGGTGGAGTGTCTACCTTATGGTCTCACCTTAGATAGCTGTTCCTTCATTACAGAGTTACAATTAGGTATTAGAATGAAAACATCTCATTACTCTTCATAAACGATGGTACTTATTGCACAGTTGTACTATCAAATTTGACCGTAATAATGTAACTTGTGAGTAAAATGAGTGAATATTATTTGGTTTACAGGGTTTAGGCTTTTTTAGATTTCACCACAAGACTGCTGGTTCACCAGCAGTTTGTACTAAGTCCTTGGTGTCAAGTAGGGACAGCCATCAGTTTGAGTAACTGGCAACACACGTAAGATACTTGAAGGTGAGTAAAGTGATGGCTTCTGCATCGTTGATCCAGTTTGCAGTAATGTGATTACACATTGACTCGGTCCCATTGAAGATCTTGGTTCTTTAGATTGCTGTGAATGCAGCTTCTGTGAAAGCACTGAGGGTGGGGGTTGGACACATTTCTTAGAATCATAGAACCATGACATGATTTGGGTTGGAAGGGACCTCAAAGATCATCTAGTTGCAACCCCCTGCCATGGGCAGGGACACCCCCACCAGCCCAGGCTGCCCAAAGGCCCATCCAACCTGGCCTTGGGCACTGCCAGGGATCCAGGGGCAGCCACAGCTTCTCGGGGCACCCTGTGCCAGGGCCTCAGCACCCTCCCAGGGAAGGATTTCTCCCTCAGATCTCAGCTCCATCTCCCCTCTTTTAGTTTAAACCCATTCCCTTTGTCCTGTCCCTCCCTGCCCCGTAACCAGCCCCTCTCCAGCTTTCCTGGAGCCCCTTTAGGTACTTGAAGGTGGCAATTAGGTTTCCCCAGAGCCTTCTCTTCTCCAGGCTGAACAAGCCCAGCTCCCTCAGACTGTCCTCATAGGATAGGTGCTCCAGCCCTCAGTCTGTCTTCACAGCAGAAGGGCTTGAACATTGCCACAACCCTACAATCCTCTTTTGTACTACTGAAGTAAGGTAAGATTTCATAAAGCCCTAATGGAAATACAAATTCTAAGTATTTTTGTTTCTCACAAATGTCTTCATTTTCCAAGGAAACCCCAAAATATACCTGTAACAGTTTGTTACAGGTGCCTGAGCACAGTCAGTTTCCCATCACTCAGATGATAAATTAGGTGGAGGATGAATAGGTTTATGCCTTTTTTTTTTTTTTATGCAGTAGTACAGTGGAATACTATATACGAAAGTCAAGATTTTTCATGGCTATTTTCTTTAATAAGACTTTAATAGTATGTTTCTGAGGAGTTTATTATTTTCAGATGAGACTATATTCATTTTGGTTTTGTTGACTTCATCTAAAAACTGCCACATCAGAGAGGGAGTTTTTACCTAGATGTGGTTATTTCACATAGCGATCAGAGATTTTTTACAACATTATGCCACTGTTCTTAGTGGTACTTTTCAAGTGTGGGTATATATATTTTTTCAAGTTTCTTGTTACTGTGTTTTGTAAAAATAATAGTAAAATTTGTAGCACATACAATATTGTTATTGTTAAGTCTTTTTTAACACTCCAGTGTTTATTCATATTTGCTGGTTGTTCTTTCCATTCTTACTCCTGTCATTACAGTGATAGTCAGAACATCATTGTTACAAATTAAGCCAGATGGTAAACTACCTCTATGGTTACAGTAGGATAATATGTCTCTTAAAATCTTTTTTGTATTCTTTAATTACCAAAGAGATTATAATTCTTGGAAAGCAGAAGAAAATGCAGAGTGAAAATCTGACTTTGTATTTTGACTTTAATCGGAGGAATTCAGTGCTGACCATCAATGGTTCTCCTTGGTGTCCTGCATGAGTTGTACTGACTCTGAGAATGCCAAGCTATTTTATGAAGGTCACAGTCCTGAAGTTACTGTGGGACTAAAACCCACAACTGATTGTTATATTTTAAAGATAATTCTCCTTCCAATGTGAGTAAAAGACTGAAATGTCAAGCTTCCTACCACGGTCAGTTTTTCCGAGACAGCTCTACATCATGCCATCTTGTAGAACTCTTAGACTATCGGAGTATCAATTGACATGATAGATTGACAAAAAAAACCCAAACACATATATTTAATTTAATGTGAATTCCTCCCACAATAAGAATTTAAATGTGTTAAATTCTTTCTTCCTTTTTCCTCTGTAATTTTTCAAACTAGAAATCTGTCTTACTTCTTTTATTTGACTGTTGACAATTCTCTGTGAGACTGGTTTAGCAGACTAACAGTCCATTAGAATTATGGTGGGAAATTAAACCTCGAGATAAAACAGTACTGATCGGTATATGAAATATGAAAACTTGGAACCTGCAAAATATTGAAGAATCCCTTACAAAGAATAATGAATTAAAAATAATATCCAGATCAGAATAATATTGGAAAATTTTTGATGTGTGAAAGCAGGTAACTTTTTAGTATTATAATTATTTATTCTGCTGGTCATAATTATGGGGAGCACTACATATGCCTTTAAGAGTATCACATGTAAATTTTACTATTTTGATGGACACTGATATATGTACATTGAAAATTACCCTAACTGTTAAAACTCTTCTTGTGTTGTTTATATATTGTCTTCTACTTGGCTGTAGATGACAGCCCTAAATAGAATCATAGAATCATTAAGGTTGGAAGAGACCTCCAGGATCATCTAGTTTAACTGTCCCCCCACTACCTATTACCCACTAAACCGTGTCCCTAAGTACCACATCTAACCTTTCCTTAAACCCCCCCCAGGACGGTGACTCCACCACCTCCCTGGGCAACCCGTTCCAATGCCCGACCACCCTTTCTGAGAAGAAATTTCTCCTCATCTCCAACCTGAACCTTCCCTGGCGCAACTTGCAGCCATTTCCCCTTGTTCTGTCACTAGTTATCTGCGAGAAGAGGCCGACCCCCAGCTCGCCACAACTCCCTTTCAAGTAGTTGTAGAGGGCAATGAGGTCTCCCCTGAGCCTCCTCTTCTGCAGACTAAACAAGCCCAGTTCCTTCAGCCGCTCCTCATCAGACCTGTGCTCCAGCCCCTTCACCAGCTTTGTTGCCCTACTCTGGACACGCTCCAGGGCCTCGATGTCTTTCTTGTGGTGAGGGGCCCAAAACTGGACACAGCACTCGAGGTGCGGCCTCACCAGGGCTGAGTACAGGGGGACAATCACCTCCCTGCTCCTGCTGGCCACACTATTCCTGATACAGGCCAGGATGCCGTTGGCCTTCTTGGCCACCTGAGCACTCTGCCGGCTCATGTCCTGGCAAGCACTGATTTTAACTCCACACAGCTTTCCAGCCTCCCTGCCCCAAGCTTGTGGCACTGCCTGGGGTTGTTACTGCAGCTTACTACTGTTCTTGTCCCCTGTTCGTCTCTGGTTTAGGGCCCTTGTAGTTCATTGTCATTGAGTTTATGCATTTGCAATAAGGAATGTAATTACAGCGCTGTTTGCAGCTTTTCATTATCTAGTGTAGCAAGTTACAAGCTCTTTGATAACAAGTCCGTCCAGAAAGCTCATCCCGTTTTCCTGCACGGTAACACAATAATACAATGGAACCAAAGCAAAGTGAAGAGAATGCATTTATAGAGGCTGTAAGGAAAAATGTCTAGGCATAACCATAAATTTACTAATTTATGTTTCCTGTTAAACCTGACTGTGGTTTAGAAATATGCAATTGCTACAATTAGTTATCTAAAACCACTACGTATGAATCGGATTAATGAAAAACCCATATAATGCAGATGTGTGTAGTATGGCATATTTGCATGAATGTTGCTACTTTAAAGACAGGGCACGGAAGCAATAAAAGTGGTGTATAACTATTTCAGAACTTAGCAGTATCAGAGGCTTAAGAATTAGAATCTTATTAAAATTATATTCCTAATTATATGACCCACAGCAAACAGAGAGATTACTTTTTCATTTAGCAATTTGGTTTTGGTGTTTGTGGCAAAGATGTTTCCTGTTTCATTTTATTCTGTCAGTCAGGATTGAGGAATAGATGTATTAGTTTGTAGCATCTCATAAACTAATGGCTATTAAACTTTGATTTCAGGGAACTCAAAATGCTGAGAATTTGTACAATTTAATTTTTTTCCTTCCCCTTTGGAAAGTTTTCATTGCTGTATCTTGCTATAAGACAGATGGAAATGCTGTAAGAAATCAAATAATTAAAATATTTTATTTTGGTTTACATACTTTTATTTTTCTCGATATTCACAGTTTATTCGAAAAAAAGATTTACTTATATCCAGAATGTATGCTTGCACTGAATGCCTGTGATAAACATTAATTAAAGCACTAAGGCATGATCTTTTTTCCCAATAAAGTTATATAGGAAGAGCTTTTTATGGTTGAAATTATTCGAAAATATCCTTAAGAAAATACAGGATTTAGTGATTTTTCAGTCTAAAAATGTGATTATTAAACTAATTTATTACAAGAATGACTGAATTTCATGTAAAATTTAAAGAAAATATTAGGTCACTCCTCTGAATCTCATGCAACTGTGAATGTCTACGGAACAACTTTTACTTTTTTTTTTCCTTACTCTGACAAAGGAGACATTGTGCTTATTGTGCTCTTAGGATATTGTCTAGAATTCCCCCTGCTTAAGCTTCAGAGTGATGAAATGTTAGGGAGTCTTTCAGTTCAGTTCGAGATTATCCAGTAGTTAATTTCAGTTATTTGATGAGGTTTTCTTTCTTGATTGAGAAGCTGATAATGGCTATTTCAGATCCTAGTGATCTGGACAGTCAAAGATAGGCTGAACATGACAGTAGAGAATAAGACATTTAAGGTCACAAGGGAAAGCCAGTGTGAGTAGGGATGTGGGATCTTTGTGAAGAAAATTCCTTGTAAAACAAGTGGAATTGAACTGCTTGGCCAATGCTTGAAGTTAATGGAAGTCACCAAGTGTGTGTGAAATGGTACCTAGCAACCTTTCATGACTCTTTTTCTGTTAATGTAGGAAGGTAAATCTTTTTAAAAAATAATTTTCCCCCAAGTCTTGAGACTGTATACACCGAACCCCTTGGATCGTGGCAAAATGGAACTAGATGCGTCCAGGTGTTTGCAGTTTCTGTGGTGTTCTGCTCTTGTGATAGTTCTGGGAAGCATGATTAGGAAAGCCTTGTAAACTTACAAATATCAATCTTATAAAATGAAAAATGCTCACTTTGGCAAAGTTGTGTTTCACTCACTGTCACTGCTGATTTGAAGATTTAGGCAGAGGATAACAAAAGAGATTTTTTTTCTTTCCTTCTCTAATCACTGTTTCCAACAAGTTCAGAACTGATGAGATATGCCATTAAGAAAGAAAGAAAAGTAAAAAGAGCAAGAAGAGCCACTGCTCTGTGCCATCAAGGATATTTTTTTTCCAGTTGGGTGACATTTTGAGGATAGGCTGCAATTATTTGTTGAATATTGTGCTTTTGACTTGGAATAGGAAGAGAGTTTTCTCATTTTCTTTTTTTCTCTATAAGCTGATGATCATATTCAGTACATGTTCTTTTGTTTCCCTTTTATATCTCAGTATTTGTATACTACTGCACAACTAAGCCATAGCTTCTTATTGTACCTCTTTAACCTACTTTTTCGCTGGACATTTCTAGCTGTCCTCACAAATCCCTGTCTCCAGGCCACACTTTGCCATTTTCCACTTTCTTGCTTTTGGAAATATTTTAGTTCTGTTGATCCACATAAACTTTTTTTTTTTGGGTTTTTTACAATTTCCTTTTATGAAACTAAGACTTCTTAGCCAATAGATATTTCCCTATGTCTTTCTACATCCATGGGGCTTTTTTGCTTATTCAAGACTGTATGGGTTTCTCTGCAGAGAGATATAAAATAAATCTTACCCAGTTAACCTTCCCAACTCTTCAGGCAAGCGCAATAAATTGCCCATATTGCAGAGCTGGTAATACTAAAAAATGTATAATTTCATATTAAACTACACAATATATTAATTTCTACCATAAGGTAGTTTTGCCTTTTAATGTTACCAGCTATGCAGAGTTAATAAACCTAAGAAAGAATAGAGATAAAAGTACTGTTCTCTTCTTCATCGTGTTAGCTGTCTGGGAGATGACGGGACTTTTCTAATGTAACGCAGATGCCTGCACTGTTGTATTTGTGCTTTACATAACAAGAGAAAAGAGAGAAAAAATAGTGAGAGAGAAGAGTATAAAACCATTCTATCTCTTCACTTAGGGTTTTATCCAGAACCAGTTAAAATCCAGTTAAATCACTGAAGTACCACATGTACATTTAAAAATAGGAAAGGCGATTGGAAATCAGTGAGATCAGCAAAGCTACTTGAAACGACATTTGCATTCTTTCATCAGACTGATAAAATTTTGAGCTGCCTGTGTCCACACAGCCGGTTCGCTCTGCAGATAACATCAAAGTCAAGCTCCTGATTAGGGAGGAGGTTCATGGTGCTCTGTCTTGCTTAAATCACTGAACCAAAATTTTCTTTAGAGCAGGAAGCAGGCCCAAACCGAACCAGCTCCTTCCATAAAGCTTTTATCATTATAAAGAGAAATATCATAAAACTGACTGCTTGAATTACCAGAACTATGTGTACAAGGAAACAAGGGTGAAGGACAGAGTACATTAAACTCCTTTAATCTTTGCTCCAGCAAATCCACGCACCTTGCAAGCACATTTTGCTTCATCTTTGTGCTCCCTGCTATTTTACTCTTCTGCTTGCAATTACCTGTACTGTATATAATAACATAATTGTTTAATTTTATGATAATATTTATGTATTACAAATTGTACTCGATTTTCTGCAGGAACCGGTAGACTTGTAGCAGTAGAAGGTTATGGAAATATTTCTGAAAAACCAGGACAAAGCTATTGTTGTGTTTACTTATAACATTTAACAGGTTTTTTTTGTTGCTCCTCTTCTGCCCTTGAACGGGGTAGTTGCGGTGGAATGACAGAAAGATATAATTTAATCTGAAAGAGCATGCTATGTTGAAAGTAACTTCAAAGCTATGATTAAATGTACTTACAATAATTAGCTTCAAAGCATTCTAATTCCTAGCAGTGTTTGAAGAATTCAGCATCTAATGAAGTAAAATAAATTACACACCACTTTGTTCACTGAATAACCAATTTTCTTCTCCTAACCACCATTTATCAACAGAGCCTTTCACTAGAAAACTTCTCAGCTCTCCTTTAAATATACTCAGAACCATGCACGCTCCTCATTCCCCCTCCCACACACACACAATGAGCTCGATTATAACACCTTCACTGGATTATAATGTACAAAAACTAATAGTGCACTTTGGATTAAGAGTTGAATCAAGAGAAAGGAAGTGTTTAGTGCAAAGTCTGTAATGCTTCACTTTAAAGAACTCCTGTTAGTATTGATGAAAGAAGAAAAATTGCATTTCCAAAATTCTATTTTTTTATATTCGTACATAATTGTAAATTGAGGAGCTCCATGTATTATATAGCTAGAGCTGTAATTTCGTAGAATCATAGAATCATTGAGGTTGGAAGAGACCTCAAGGATCGTCTAGTCCAGATTTGTTGTGGAAGAAACATGAAACTTTGTATTTGCCATCATTGATTCACACCAAGTCAATAGGTTAGTTATTTTGGATGACTGAAGCAAAAAATGCAGTGTTTCTATATCCCCAAGTAATCTCCCTGACATTAGTGAAAATCCTTATCTCACATTTTGACCACAGGATTGGAAGTATCATGTGATTTCCCTCCCAGCAACACACTTCAGCAGCAACAAGAAAACTGAGGTGAGAAATAGAGAAATTTCCACCTGCAAGTGAGTGCACCAGGAAAAGGGACCAGCCAGTGGTCATGTCACCCGGCTTTCTTGTTTTTTTTTGTTTGTTTTTTTTTTAAATATATATCAAGTAGAATGAGAAAGTAAGTTGACTTGAACTTACTTTCGGACTATAAATGATTTGCAGTACAAGTGATGCTGCAGCTCTTCTGCCTGTTTTCACTTTGCAAATAGTAGAGGGAGCTGAAATTGTTCTCTTCGTAGAACAGGGGGACCCCAACATATAGGAAATCCCTGATGGCTTTGGAACATCAAAAAGTACAAAAAATGGGAGAAAGGTCTCGTAGGGGCTATCAAGTCTGAAATTATCCGTGCCCTTTAGTGGGATCATAGAATCATTAGGGTTGTAAGGGACCTCAAAGATCATCAAGTTCCAACCCCTTGCCATGGGCAGGGACACCCCCACCAGCCCAGGCTTCCCAAAGTCCCATCCAACCTGGTCTTGGACACTGCCAGGGATCCAGGGGCAGCCACAGCTTCTCAGGACACCCGGTGCCAGGGCCTCACCACCCTCACAGGGAAGGATTGCTGCCTCAGATCTCAACTCCATCTCCCATCTTTTAGTTTAAACCCATTCCCCCTTGTCCTGTCCCTCCCTGCCCTGTAACCAGCCTCTCTCCAGCTTTCCTGTAGGCCCCTTTAGGTACTTGAAGGCGGCAATTAGGTCTCCCCAGAGCCTTCTCTTCTCCAGACTGAACAAGCCCAGTTCCCTCAGACTGTCCTCACAGGAGAGGGGCTCCAGCCCTCGGATCAACTTTGTGGCCTCCTCTGGACTTGTTCCAGCAGCTCCATGTCTTTCCCGTACTGGGGACCCCAGTGCTTGACACAGTACTTGCCCTGCTGGCCACACTGGTTTTGATGCAGCCCAGAACATGGTTTAAGTTCTTGTTTTCTTTTGAGATCATGCTGAATTATTTTTCCCTCATTAGGAATATAGCACAATCAGTCTTTCTTACTGCCCATCCAGTAATTTCATGAGAAGGCCATCGTGCTCGGTACTCTTCCTGTCTTAGAATCAAACTATTAGTTTATTCTTCTGGAGTTTGCAGCACCCTTTGATGATCTCTACAGCTTGAACACCTAGGATCAAAAAAGCAAAATCACCATTTTCTTCCTTCTCCAGTTTGACTTTTTTTTCTTTCTGTGAAAATTAGACCGGGTATTTACTGTTTCTTTTATTTATAACTTAATTATTTTAAATTTTTTTTATTTGTGTATTTATGTTTATGTCACATTACATGCTGCCCTATCTAAATTTAGAGTTTACATACTATCTGTACACATATCCATGAGCAATATAGCTAAACATTCCTAGGCCTGTTAACTTGGAAAACAGAATTTGAAAGGATTATTTTGTAAGGATGATATAGCTTCAGTAAGTGTTTACTGTACTAGACAGTGCATTGAGATGCTATAGCACCGGAAGATCAATTTAGTAGTAATTTTGAGAAACAGTATGACTTATTTATTGCTAAGGATCGTAAGATATCAAAATGAGCTTGCATTACCTTTTAAAATGTTAATCTTAAGCCTCTGGGAAACTGGAGACAATTTTTAAACAAGTTTTCTCGTTAATATTCCATTTATAATGCGTATTGTGCAGGAACATTTTAAACGCCTTCGGAATAGTTTGGCATAGATTAGTCTCTTTGTGATGTAATATTTCATTTGGGTAAAGTAATGAGTAAGCAGACATTTTAGAGATATATATCTATCTCATAATCTAAATACACATATCTTAGTAATTACATTTCTATAAGCAGGAAAGATAAATAGAGGTAACAGAGCAATTATGACACAAGCCAATGAAACTTCAGAAATTAAAAACTAGAGGGAATTTCTCACAGTCATTCCATGTTGATTTTTCAATATGGGTTATTTATTGAAGAGAACCCAGAAATAAAATATATAGTTTTGCTGTTCTTCACTGAAGATTAAAACTCTGTTTTCTTACAAAATTGGAATGAATGGTCTTAGCAGACCTAGTTGTTGATTATTATTTTAGCACTGTATGGGTATAAAATGTGATGCTGAATGTAAAAGAAGAAAAGTACTATGTTAAAAATTGTTCTTTTTTTACTTTGAAAGTTTTGGATTCTCTTCATTATTATGCAGGAATTTTAGGACTATACTTGGCTATTCCATGACCATACTGAGCGGGTTTTCAATTTGTTTTGATTTTTTAACTTCCTGTGTAGAAAATCCATTCTGTTCTGCTTGTACTGAATTACCAGACCCCTCTCTCTCTCTCTCTCTCTCTCTATATATATATATATATATATATAAAAATATATATATAATACTGCAGCTTTTGCACATGGAAGCTGCTGCCTCTGTATTTCCAGCTCTGAAGAAGCCTGTAGGACTAGACTATTGCATGTGCTTTTTTTTTTTTTTCCCCTGTTTTTAAATATGCCCAATGAATTGCATAGCTTCTTTGCAAAACATTTTCTAATAAGATTCCTACGACTCTGTAACTTTGTGAAAACATAGCATCGGCAACAGGAGGTGCCTAGGGAAAAAAATACATCCATAGAACTAGTGTGGAGTGATGGTGCCCTAGAATGCTTTCCCAGCCTGTGATAAATCACAGCTTGTAAAGTGAGATGAGACTGAAAATGAAAATATGTTTGTTAAAAAGTTAGTGGAAAAGTTTTATTTCCAGTACTTGTGCAGACATTCCTAAAAGGAAGCTGTGGTGAGCTGGGGATCGTCCTCTTCTCACAGATAACTAGTGACAGGACAAGGGGGAACGGCTGCAAGTTGTGCCAGGGGAGGTTCAGGTTGGAAACTAGGAGAAATTTCTTCTTGGAAAGAAGGTCGGGCATTGGAACAGGTTGCCCAGGGAGGTGGTGGAGTCACCGTCCCTGGGGGTGTTTAAGGAAAGGTTGGATGTGTTACTTAGGGACATGGTTTAGTGGGTAATAGGTGGTGGTGGGATGGTTGGACTAGGTGATCCTGGAGGTTTCTTCCAACCTTTATGATTTTATGACTCTATGATATTAAAAATATGTCTATAATGTACATGGTTCTGAGCTGTTGTGGTTAACTGGCTACTGTTATTCTTTGTTCTGTTCTTTCAGTAAGTAAATCCAGGTTTGTATCAGGATGCATAAAACAATATTTTCATTACTTTATTTCTAACGTGTTTTTCAAAATGGTGCATATATTCATGCTGAGACTTAATGCTATAAGTTTAAATTTTACTGTTATCTCAGCTTTTGTTTCACTAGAAAATATACATTTATTGAAAGGCCTAGGTCATAACAATCAGCATCACAAACAAGTTATAAAGAACTTTAAAAGTTAAAAGAAAAAACGCAAGGAAAAAAAAGACATATTTTTTTGATGCATCTTATCTTGCTTTATGTATAATGATGCATGTTCAAGGTTATAAGTTTACGATCCTGAACTGTTTTGCTCCTGTATTTCTGCTTTTTGATATAAAAGCTGATGTGAGTCTGTGTCAGTTAATACCTCACTGGAAGCTGCTAAATTGATCTTTTGTAATAATTAGGCTTGTGTGAGAGCATGGCCAGGAAAGGAAAGAAAAAATTCCTTGCTGCTGAAGCTGAGCCATTTTCACTCACTGGTGAAGCTGAAAGATATGCGAATCATCTTTACTGAAAGAAACTTCTTGCTATGCCAGCTTTTATTGTGTCCACAGCAGAAAATGCTGGACTTCCCATCAGTTTGATGATAGGTGCCAAATGTTCTGTAGTTCCTAGATTTATTTTGAAAACTACATTAAAAAACCGAACCATAATGATAATGTTCTCATCACCTGCATCGCGTTGGCTTCTTGACTCCCAGACATGGCTTGCCAAAAAATTGGGGCAAGCATATGAAATCTACCAGTTGCAGCAGTCTGGGAGCTCTGATATCTTGTTGAGTAATTTTTCTCAAAGATCAGGAAAGAAAGGACGTGAGACGGGTGCCAGTGGATGTATCGGTGATGTTGGCACAATCTCATAGGCTAATTAAATTTATGTGAATTAGCACTTTCAACAGAAAACTGTACTCAAGCCATAGAGAAATTATATTTTTTCTTAATAGTATTAATGGGCCCATGTTGCATGAAATGAACTTTACTTCTTTTTTCTCAAGATATATAATATGTATTTTCATATAAATGTTTTTACTCAGCTAATATGCAGAGTTTTGGGCTCCTTTCTCTGGTATTCCCTCCTTTTCCTCCAATATAATCTTTCTGGTTTTGGTTTGTTGTTGTTGTGGTTTTGGGTTTTGGTTTGGTTTGTGAGGTGTTTTTTTTTCCCAGAAAGGGATGGTATTTGTGGCTATACATGAGTTATATAGCATTGAGAGAAGGTTAAAAAAATTGTAGGCACCTCTACAATGATTTTTTTCTTAGCCCTTGTAACCTGAACTTCCCTGGCTCAGTCACCTTGAGAGCTTCAACACATATATTTTAAATCTGGCTGCTCCTTCAGCTCAATTGCTTCCTTCTACAGCTATTTCACTCTCTCCAGATCCACTTACAGCCTCCACCTAGTCCCTTTGGATGTTGGAGATGATGGTCATGACGCTCAGAGCACTGTGATTGGTTTGGGGCTGCTCTCATTGGCCTGGGATACATTATACCGAGAGACGAGACAAGAATTTAGGTTTCGGTGTGCAGCTGGGCAATACCATCCAGAGGGAAGAGGTTTGCTGAAAGACTTGGTCCAGTTTTATTTACAAAATGGTAACCAATAGCAAATGATTCAAAGCAACAAATCTCTGTGTTCAGTGTTTTATTCATACAGTTTTCGTCTTGTCCAGAAAAAAAAAAAAAAGAAAAAGAAAAAAAAAAAGAGACCGTCCTTGATTCCTTCAGCAATGTTACAGAAGAAGGCATTGTTTTAGCATATATAGAAGTAAAAGACAAGTATCGTTTAGATGAATGGGGCTGGGTTTTATGGGATTTTTTTTCCCCTTTCCTATTTCAAAAGCAAGTCCTGCTTGTCACTCTGCTATTGAATTTTACAGAAAGGAGATCACCTTTTGCAGATCACAGATTGAAATCTAACAACACTGAAGGTGTTCAAGGTAAACTTAGGAAAATTAATAACCTGTGAAGGTTACAGGCCCTCTTGTTACTGAAAATCAGATAGTTAACCTGTATTCCTGCATTTGTACGGTAGCTCACAGAAACATAAATAAAATTACTTTCAGAGGTCACCTTATCTTAAAGGAATAACAACTAAAATAATGCATATGTATATGCATGAAAAATATATTCTATGGAATATGAGCATATAACATCTCAAAACTGACTGTCTTGGGCATATGATAGTTTTGCCCTCAAGTCATTATTCAGCTTAACCTTGGATATTTGTATAATCACCAGGACTCAAAGTGTAGACACTTTTGACTAATGCAGAGTCTAGTGATAACACCGAATGTCTTTGTCTATATCTGGGATATTATATTATGGCTCCTGTAACTATTTGAAATAGTAAGGTGAAAGGTGTGGAAAATCTGAAAAACAATGGGCCATAAAAGATAGAGGGGCATTGATAATTAAATGCATTACAACTCGGAAAAAAAAAAATCCAGGACAGCAATTCTTAATGATATCTTCCATGGATCATATAAGTCAATGAATTTCAAGTTCAACCATTTGTACTAAACAAGGTTAAAATGGCTAAAAGACTGACTATATTTTAATGTGCTGTAAAGGAATTAAAAGCTTCCAGGAGTCCATAAAAATATCATCCTTCAGTTCTGAATGCAATGACCATTACAATGGAAAGATTTAGTCAATCATTGGGCGATAACTAACTGTAGGACTGCTGTAATTGCTAGTCTAATTGTGTAACTGAGGTTTACCCAGTTTTTATTCCAGTTACCTGTTCCTTTAGTCAGAAATACAGTTTCTTCATTCTTTAAAGAGGTACTGTATTTTATACTGTTATATTTTATACTATTATATTTACTTCAGTCATTTAATGTACAGCTAAATTGTCTAATCACTGGTGACATATGGTACCCAGTATTTAGCTTATTGAAAGGAAAATGCCACATTCCTTTACACATTTGCAAATAATTGACAATAAAAAGTGATAATTCTTATGTTCCGTTCTAGTGTTGCAGTTAATCCCTTGACCGTCAGGATTTTGCTGATACATGATGCACAGTATTTTTACTATGTTGTACCGTTTCAACACTCACCTCATCTGACCAATATATTTACCTGTCCTCCCAAGAGTAATTTAATCAGGTAAAACCCATCAGCAGCAATATAGCCGAAGTATTTGATTACCTGTATTTTGAAAGAGAATGGGTTTGGGGTTTTTTGGGGGGAAGGTGGTTGGTTTTTTTGTTTGGTTTTTTTTTTTTTTTTTGTTTTGTTGTTGTGTTGTTGTTGAAAGAAACATTTTTAGAATTGCATTTTAAGTCTTAGATTCAGTTGAGTTAACATTTTCTGAGCTAGGCAGAGTGTGTTATCAGAGACATCTACTATTTGATGTCATAGCCGTTACATCCTTCACTGGTGAAAGAGGTGACTGCAGTGCTGTAGGTAGAGGTTGAACAAATGTGTTTGCATCCTTCAGGTCAGAGGGACCTGCTAACTGCCCGCAGCTGGAAAACTACGTGTGAGGCAATGGGCCTCTGTTGGTGAAAGTCCAAAAAGGATAAAAAGCATTGGAATAGCAGAGTGAGCACAAAAGTGGAACTAAGTGATCCACTAAGTGATCCCTCCCCTCTGATCCCACCTTTTTCTCTCTTTTCCTTTGTGCAGGACACCGTGCCTGCCTCTGGAGAGGAATGCTTTTCAGTTCCAGTTCTTTCTGATTGTCTCTTTTTATCATCAGAAACTGGCATACCAGACAAGCAGAAAAGAAAGGAGTTTGCTTGCAAGTTTGTTCGAAGCAACAGCAAGTGGGGAGGAGGCAGTCTGAAAAAGTGCGAAAAGTTGCTTTTTTGTTTTGTTTTTAATTATTTTTTGAAAATTTTTCACTTTGGCTGCTTGGCATCTCATTCTGAGCAGCAGCAGAGGCATTGCAGCTGTCAGGCTTAGGAGGCAGCTATGGCATTGATACTCTGGCTTTCATGTTTCAGCAGTTATCTTTGCAACTATAAATGACAGAACCCCTTTTAATATAATTTAAAATAAAAGCTAGAATTCTGTAGACGTTGGTGGGAATCATGTGGGAAGTATTGCTACTTGCCATGAAAATATGGCTTTGTTAAGCTTAGGATAAGAAATGGATGAGATATTTTGAACAGAAAAAAAAAAGGGGGGGTTATTCCCTTTTCTGTCATTAATGAATGCGGTTTGATAAACAGATGGTTGGTTTTGGAATGTCAGATCCTCTGCTCCTGATACAGTAGTCTTTAAACTGAATGAAGGTAAAAATCATGTATGCTAAAGAGGAAAATGCCATATCTTGGTGTTAGAACCTGCGGATGATAAGTAGGGTGCGCAGCACGTGCATTTTCTGACAGCATGATGAGGACTGAACTTGTGGCTTAAAACAGCTGAAAAGAGTAAGAAGCAATGCTTGCTATACTGAAAACAGGAAGGAAGGAGTAAGAATTTTGCCAAGTGATACTAAATTGAGAGTTAATGACCATAAGGACGTCTTAAAGGTGAGAAGAACAAAGAAGAAAAAAGACAAACTACACGTTTTAGAATCATGGATAAAGAGAAGGACTTTGTGAAAGTCATTACCATTTATTAGTCACATACAAAAATAATGAATGAAAGTAATGTTTATTACATGCAGAATGTACACTTGTGTCTATTGAGTAAGAAATGTGGAAGAATAAATTACAAATAAATGGAATTTAAACCGGATTTTTTCATAACGTGAAAATAAAGCTACAGTTGAGTGCATCCTCCTAAGTCTAAGAGCAGAAGGAGAGTGGGAAGAGAGGAACATGATTAATCTTTAACAGTAAACTTTTTTCTTGTCACTCTGAATGTCTTGAATCAAAGGCAACCATGCGTCAGATGTTGAGTTTGAACTAAGTAAACGATAAAAATGCATGATTTGATGAAGTCAGTTAGAACTACTGATTACTGATATCTGGTCACAAAAAAAAAACCCCTCTCTTCACTCATCTTTAATGTGGAATGGCTGACCCCTCCCCTGATTCTCTTAGCTGACTTTTAAAGATTTAAATTAAAAAAATAATAATTATTTGGTTTTAAAAGAGAAAGAGAGGGGATATTTTGGAATTACCTGGCTTTAAAAGTGCGGTAGATTTCATAGACTAGTATCCTGTATTGCTATAATTATATTTAGGATTTTGCCTTTGAGGAACAAACTTGGAACAGCCATAATTTCATTCCTGCCTGCAAACTGTACCGTCAATTGACAGTCACCTATTAGCATAGGTTAAATTATTATTGCCATCAGAAAATGAAGTATGGGAAAGAGCTACTGCAGAGATGTAGATTCATCCAGGCAGTGTCAAAGAAGTGCTAGGGCTTCAATCCTATATTGCAGTGATTTAGGAATTGATCAGCTTTGCATATGAATGCCTTTGCATCTCCTTGACCTACTCCAATGGGTGAATTTTGCAGTGTCTTTTCTTCTTAAAAAACAACAAAAAAAAATCATGTGAGAGAATCAGAAAGCAAGAGATGAAGCCATGGTCATATCTATAATCTCTACATGCCTGAGATTTGTGTTTCTGGGGAGCCACACTGCCCTTACACCAGGCAGTGCTGTCAGACCAAATGCCATGAAATGATGACACCACCGGGTGTTAGAATTCCCTCACCTGGAGTACTGCATCCAACTCTGGAGTCGTCAGCGTAGGAAAGGCATGGAGTTGCTGGAGTGAGTCCAGGGAAGGCCACAAAGTTGATCAGAGGGCTGGAGCCCCTCTGCTATGAGGACAGGCTGAGGGAGCTGGGCTTGTTCAGCCTGGAGAAGAGAAGGCTCTGGGGACACCTTATAGCAGCCTTTCAATAATTAAACAGGGATTAGTGATAGGATAAGGGGCAATTGTTTTAAACTAAAAGAAGATATATTCAGACTACATAGAAGGAAGAAATATTGTACGTTGAGGATGGTGAAACACTGACACAGGTTGCCCAGAGAGGTGGTAGATGCCCCATCCCTGGAAACATTCATGGTCAGGTTGGACGGGGCTCTGAGGAACCTGATCCAGTTGAAGATGTCCCTGCTCGCTGCTGGGGGCTTGGGCTAGATGAGCTTTAAAGGTCCCTTCTGACCCAAACTCTTCTATGATTCTATGAATGCCAACAGGACGTAAAGCTCTCAGAGGCAGAAATGTGCATTTCTAAAATAGTACCTGAAACCTGAAGATTTTAGCTTGGCTTCTTTATGTCCTGCAAGGCATGTTGAATATTTAGCTTGTAACTGTATCTCGTGCCACCACGTATCAAGGCTAATAAACAAAAACTGCATTATATTTTTATATGATAAAGATTTGTTTGGGGAAAAAAAAATAAAACTCTCATAATAAACTCTGTCTTCCTGTGAGCCAGGAGAAATGTGAAGAAAAAAAGACAAAAGCACCCACCAACAAAACCCTTCCTGCAGAGTCTGTGTAACAGAAATGAAACATAATTATACGTGTGAATTGAAAGAAACTGAAGTCCTTAGTGCATGTAACGGACTGAAGCCCATGTATGGTGCTAGAGAAAATTAATTCCAGCCTTGCCTCTTTTCCTCTTTCTGCATTACTGGGTACTTCAGAGAGTCAGTGCCGAAAGCTATGTTGGCCCAATAACATATTTTTGTGTATTTCAAAGCCAACGCCCAATTATACTGCCTGTTTCTTGTCTCCAAATTCGTGGAGATATATTTAGAAATACTGTTTTGCCCAAGAGGTTAACTGCACGCTGCGAGAATCTGTATTCTTGCTGAAGTTGCCAGAAATTTGTTTTGTAAGAAGAAAACGTGCCACAGCGCATGCTTTTAGTTTTCTGTCTGCCTTAGTGTAGAGAGTGAAGTCAGGATAAATCCTCTGGCTTGCTTATAGAAGTGCATTGTGGAAGAAAAAGTCGTGGATGCTTGATGAAGTACAGAGCAAGTTTCATGTACTACAGTAAAGGGCTTGACTGTGGTGTGTCTCTCTCCTGTTTTCTTAAATTGCTTTTAAAGGATGTTCATTATTACCTTAATAGCTTACTGTGCGTAAGAAAATTGGCTTAATGAATAATGGATTGGGATCTGCCCTTTCTTTTTGGTGTAGCCTGAAGCACGTGCCACAGTACAAACAGCAATTAAAAAAATCTGTGCTACAAGTTTCTGCACTCAGGATCATTTATTCGCATTTTTCCTCTTAGTAGTAGAGTTGTAACAGTCTACTCTATTGCTGCTTTTCTGATAGATTCCATCATTTCATTAAACAACAGTGGGAATGGGGTTAAAAAAATAATTAAGTGTCTATACATACATATCAGGTGTCCTCTTCAAGTTTCCTGCAAAATTCTTAACTAGAAAAGAACACAGCAAGGAATGTGAGCAAGAGCTGTAGCTGATCTTTGAGGTCTCTTCCAGCCTTAATGATTCTATGATTCTATAGCACTTGAACACTGTAGTGCATTTCTTTCTACTTGTGAGATAATAGGTTAATAATATCTGTATTTTAATAAGTTTAAATGAATAAAAGAAGCCACTGTGTCCCTTATGTGATATAGGTAAATGTCTTCCAAACGTTATCATTTGAAGGTCTTTCTGTCGAGCCCTGTGACTATGGCACCTGGGAAGGAAAGGGACCATCATGGACTGAGTAGGAGTGTGTGCCAAGGCAGGGTCCTCTCCTGTAATCAGTAATTACAGGGATTCTGATTTCATGTTGGTATCAGCTTTTAATTTCCATTCACCAGGCATGTGCAGTGGAGATTGGCAAAGCCCGCTGTGCCTGGGCCAGCAGCCGTGGTGTCTTCTGCAGCTCTTGGGGTGGTGGCAGTCAGTTCTAATGTTGGGAATAGGATGGGTTACAGCATCCAATATGCAATGTGTCCTAATATCTCCTTATAGCTGGTTATTTCCAGCCCCTCGTAGAATAAGCCGCTGTTATGTCTCTGCAACCTTGGGAGGTGACAGTCAGTGACTGTTGTGTAGAAGTTGAAGCAACAATGATGGGACTTACCGCTTGAACTGCTTTTTGATCTCTCTCAGCTTTGCTAATGTTGTCTTTTGCCCCTGTTTTCCTACCTGTTATTTTGCATATTAGTTGGAGGTTTCTTTTTTATGCATACAATAAGTTGTTTCTTTCTTCACACTATGGAAATTTCTCACTTCCCTGCAAAACTGTAAGAATGGTGTCATACATGGTGGCATCGTCATGGCTCACTGAAGAAATTAAAAATTTCTTTGAGAGAAGGGGAGAAATATAGCATAAGTTATAGAAAGCCCATTAATGTCAAAACCTGAAGTTGCAGTGTTAGTGTGGTGTTGACAATGCGATGCTCTGGCTTCAGCACATGGGAAGCTGCGTCCAGGAAAGAGCAATGATGTTCCTCGTGGACAGTCTTAGTACAGCGGGATGTGGATGGTGTACAGCCTTCCTTAAGATGATGCCCTTTATACTGTGATGTTTATTTTTCTCTTAGACAGACTTGTCTCCTAGGTCACGATTTTTGTTGTTGTCTTAAGAGGCGTGATGCTTGCTGAGTCAGCTTGTGGAATGAGAGCTTTGAGTGTAACGTTTCTGCTCGTTAGCACAGAGCTGTAAATGGAATGAACTGTGTTTGTTAGGATGGGAATTAGAATGCAGAAGTATAACCCCCCTCCCTCTAGAAGCAATCTGTTTATAAATACAGGAATGGGAAAGTAAAAGCAGGATGAAAAATATATCTATTTTATGCTTTAACATTTAATTTAGTATCTATTTTTAGCACATTTATTCTGGTAATTATTAAAGTTTCCATATATTTATCAGAGAATTAGGTTTTTTTAGTCTGCCTTTTAACTAGAGTGTTGTGGAGGGGTGGGGAATCACACCCAAATGTCCCCCAAGTGTTGAATTATTTGTAGATATAGGAAGGCAAAAACCAGCCACTCCATATTTCACATGCATAAACAAGATAATTTTAGTATTCTCTTTATTGTCTTTACTTCCCCCCTCCCCCCAAGACAGAAAAAAGAAAACTGTCAAGTTTTTCTTTTTCCATCTGCTTTTCAGAATCTCTCAGCCAGCTTTTTTACACCTCCAGGTATGTTTATTTCATGTACCTTCACAATCCTTGATCTTTTGTAAAGCAAGGTGGTCATTAGTGATAATTAGGGGATGAACGTGGCTGTGCAGTGGAAATGAGATGTTATCTGTTGCTTCAGTCAAGTGTACAAATGAAACAGAGGGAAAGGTTTAATGTGGATTTATTTAAGTAATGCATGATGGGACAAGAGGGAACGGCTGCAAGTTGCACCAGAGGAGGTTCAGGTTGGAGATGAGGAGAAATTTCTTCTCGGAAAGGGTGGTCGGGCATTGGAGCAGGTTGACCAGGGAGGTAGTGGAGTCCCCATCCCTGGGGTTGTTTAAAGAAAGGTTGGATGTGGTACTTAGGGACATGGTTTAGTGGGAAATAGGTGGTGGGGGGACAGTTAGAATAGAATAGAATAGAATAGAATAGAATAGAATAGAATAGAATAGAATAGAATAGAATCATTAAGGTTGGAAGTGACCTCAAGGATCATCTAGTCCAACCGTTGAACTAGATGATCCTTGAGGTCTCTTCCAATCTTGATGATTCTGTAATTCTACGATTATATGATAACACAGGAATTTGAACACAAAGTTATTTAAAAACTCAAGTAGAAGTACATAAATAAATAAGAATTAAATATACTGGAAGTGCTTGGTGGATCTGGTCTCTTGTTCAGGACACCAGGTTTTTGCTAGAAGACATGAAGACTAACTGGCATCCATATAATTTAATTTAGCATTCGTATTTGCAATTATAATTTGATCACGTTTATGGTGTCATCGTTCTCCATCACACTGTGTGTGTTTGTGTCTCTTGTCTCTCAGACTCTAAGCACTTTAGGATAAAACTATGTCACTATCCTTTTCAACATGGGTGTTTAATGTATGATAAATATGAATCCGCTGGAGACAATTCTGTATTTTAGGAGATATGAATTGTCCATCCCACAACTTTGTGCTCCTTGTCAGAGTTGCTTATTCCTAAGATTTTTATTGCTTGATAGGTACTGCTAGCCATCAAAGCATAAGTGTAACCATGTGTTGTGATAGCATATAAATATGTTTCTCTGAAATATCCCTGTGCCCTGTTTGCAATCAGTAGGAGCAAGAGCTGGAATGTGGTTAGAGCACAGCAGGAGGAATGTCAAATTGTTAGGAGCATCTTGCACTCAGGAGCGGCAGAACAGGTGATTCACGGCTAAGCTAACCCAGGAGGGAAAGAAGAAAATGCCAATATAAGTTGAATTTTCGGACAGGGACTGTCAAAGCTCTAGATCATGAAATGAAGGGTTGATTTCATAATCTGGCAGCATTTAATTCCTTCCTCTGCATTACATATTCCTACACTATTTCAGTCCACAATCAAAAATTCTTCTTGTAGTGTCTTTTGTTTGTTTATTTGTTTTGGAAATTCAAGGTTTTCATTTCAAACATTAATTCTTCCAAAGGAGGATCTTCAGTTTTGTGACTCACAGTGCTTTTGTTGTTGGTATGAGCATTGTTATTCACCTTAAAACCATTGCATTTCTATTTCTTTTCTAAAGTCTAGTTATTTTCTTTCCCATGTATTTTTTTTTTTTCCCCTCATCCTCTCCATGTTTTGGATGAACTGACCAGGAGGTTTGGCCCCTCCATCTGCGAAGCACAAGCACCTTCCTTCTGGGTTAAAAGGGATTGCTAGAGAAAGTGAGAGTAAATTGGTAGAGAAAGTAAAGACAGAGAGAAGGAAAAGAGGGGGGATAAATAAAAGAAATGTAGGTGGTGCAATTAAATAAAGTAAGGTAGAAAAAGGGAAGTGAGGAAAGAGAATAAAAGGAGGGGGAATAGGTGAGAAGAATGTCATGTGCATTGCTGTAAATCTTAAGCTCTGACAGCTTTTTGTTTCAAGTATAGGGGAAAAAAATCAATACAGAGAATATTGCTCGGAACTAAGCTTATTAGCAAGCAGAGAAGATACTTGTTGGGTCCTACTTTTCCACTACAAGAATGCATAAAGCTATGGAAAATATTTCAGAGGGCTAAGTATAATATAACCTGCCAATGCACCAGAAGGCAGCACTGAGAACCACACAAATAAAAGCAACCCTGAAAACAGTAGTGCTCCAGGCACCATAGCTGGGACAAAAGCTTCCAGACAGTCCCAGCACTGTATTACTAAGAAGAAATATTCACATTTAGCTTCTAGAAGAAATACATTTTTTTTATTTTTTGGCCAAATGCATGCGGCAGAAATTAGGGTCTGTATTACCTGGTGTGCAAGTTCAAGGGATGTCATTAAGATATTGTACATCATAGGTCACCATATATTATATCTATAATTGGGTTATTTTTGTATGTTTCTGTGTAACTCTGTTATTTAGTATACTGTTGCATATCACATTAAGTTAAAGATCACTTTACCCTTCACTGTTTCAACAGGTACAGGATTTATGAACAGTTTGAAATGATTTTTCCAAATTTAGGCTACTTTTACTTTAAGTGGCACTNCTTCCCTGGGAGGGTGCTGAGGCCCTGGCACAGGGTGCCCCGAGAAGCTGTGGCTGCCCCTGGCTCCCTGGCAGTGCCCAAGGCCAGGTTGGATGGGGCTTTGGGCAGCCTGGGCTGGTGGGGGGTGTCCCTGCCCATGGCAGGGGGTTGGAACTAGATGGTCTTTGAGGTCCCTTCCCACCCAAACCATTCTTTGATTCTATGATTCTGATAATAGTAAAGCTTTTCCACAATATGTTTCCTTAACAAAAAAACAAAAAAAAAAAAAACAAAAAACAAACAAAAAAATGTTACTTTGCTGTCATTGCTATAGACTGCTGTACAGCACAAGGAATATTTCCCAAGATTTTACTTCATTCTACCTTAGTGAAGTATCTTTCCTTCTCATCCTCCTTCTGGAGCAGATAAATACAATTTTTAGCAGAAGACAGATTTACAGATGGTGAGTCAAGAAAGTATAATGTTGAGCATCTGTTTTGACCTCTGCCTAGCACAGAGGAAAGAATTTTGCTCATTAAATTCCTATTCAAAGTAGAGTATATCTTCCAGAAATAAATTCTTTCTTAATTTCTAGTGATTAATTATTCTCATTGTTTAAAAAGTATACTTCTTTCTTGCTGGAATTTGATAGTTTTCACATTCAGTCCTTGTGTATTCTCGTATTTTTGTCTGTTGGTTAGCCCACTTCCTTCTTCTGGGGCCAGAAATAGAGCAGGTGTTGAGGGGAGCAGGTAACTGAGGTGGTTGATAACCCTCAATGTCTGCAGATGATTTTGGAGCTTTTCCAAGGGGCTCTGTAGATCAGGAGAGAAACCAGAGGACTTCCAGGCACTCCTTTTCAACTCACAGGTTGCAGAGTAAATAACATCCTTCTTTCTTGGTATTTTCTTTTTATCTGTGATTTTTAAGAGTGGGAAAAGGTATCATCTGTCAAAAGCTTCCTATGTGACTGACAGATTTTGAACGCTTTGTAATAACTAACCAGTATTTGGCCAGCTTTCATCTTTTTTGGTTCAAGTAGTTTGGAGGTTGATTCCAAGCTCGTTATCTGTTGTGACTGACAAGGTGATGCTGTACTTCCACTTGGTCAAAATTATTCTGTTTCCCAGTACTGCTGGTGAGGTCGTTCTTGAGTTTCTCTGGTTGCATCTCCAACCAACCTGGTTTCAGAGTACTTGCAGGAGAGCAGTAGGTCCCAATGGAAGATATATTAGCAAGAAGAGAGCAACGGAGTGGTTATGGAGTGCCTACTGCTTTGGCAGCAGGAAAAAACTAGGCTAGTTATTAAAAAAAAAAAAAAAGTTTGCTGATGTAGCTGCTTAGTGTACAAATTCAGGTTTCTGTTTCTGGAATGATTGATACAGGCAATAATTCCACATTTTATCATATTGGGTCTCTGTGCATGAAATAGTGGTACACGCCAAAGAGCCATCACCTACCTGGCAGAAGGCAGGGGAATCTAAAGAAGCAACGTGAAGGGCCAGGACAGTTTTGTGTGCTGGGAAGATTGTAGAGGTGGGGGAGAGAAGAACAGAGGAGCTCAGTCAATTTGCAGCTGTAAGATAACACAGGAGATTCCCGAAGAGCAGACCATGTTTCTGTACCCCTTGAAGAGTCTGCTTCGTACCCAGGGCTGGCCAAGAGCTGAGACAAATACACTGCTGTTGTGAGGCTGTTGAGGGATCACTTGTTTTGGCTTTTCTAAAGTCGAAGTTGACAGTCTTGACCTTTTCCAAGAGCGTCAGCAGAACCTAATTGCCCACTGAGGCTTGTCTCGCTTTGGTTTGTGTTTTGTTGTTTCTTTAAAAAGTGGCACTTTAACACAATCTAGTTACTGTTTTTTATGGAACAGACAAACCCTGAAATACATTAATGTTGCATGGATCAATAATGAGGGATTTCAAGCCTAAAAAGACAACTGTCTGGTTTCTGTTCAAGTTCTCAAGTGGTGTACAAAGATTAAATTGACATGTTCTATGACAGTCTCCATCATGAGGACTGCTTAGGGCTAACCCATATGTAGAGATTTTATAAGGATCTAGGTGCAGATGATCTGAAATTGCAGTTGTTCAATGATTTTGCAATTAAACAGAGAGTAAGAAAACGTGATTTGAGGTCAGTAGGTCATTGCTTTTACTAATGGATTTGACTGTAGATTGTTATATGGCTGCTTTTCATTAGGAATATAGGAACTGCCTCTTTGGATTACACTGATGGTCTTTCAGTTCCTCTGTACTCTTGCAACTTGCATCACCTATAGCTTTTTTGAAAATAAAAAGTATGTTTTTCTCCATATGTTAATCTGTCGTCGTTAGAAATGGCCTGTGAAAATGATGGTGACCTCAAGGTCATCTTTCAGTATTTTTAATTAGCGTTTGTCACATAAAAGAAGAAACATTCCCTAAAATCTCATTGCTTTTTACCAAGTCCTATATAGCTGAAGGCTAAAAAATAACCAGATAATGCCTCGATATCTGTATGTGCTCCTGTCTAAATTGATCAAACAGCTCGATGGAAAAAACTGTAATTTATCTAATGTATTTGTCAATCTGCAAAAACATTTCAATTAATTAGAGCGGTGACTTAGTAAAGACGCTGTTCCCGCATCTCACAGAGGTGAGTGCAAATGGCCTATGTGTTGCTGAAAGTCATCTGAAAGCAAACATACAAAATTAAGAGCATGAGAGGAAGTTCAGAAAGGTGTTGGATTGATTTAATTTTTTAAGGAAAAGATTCACGAGTGTTACTGTTAATATCCAATTATAGAAGCAATTTTTCATCCAGAAAAGGGCACATTCAAAACTAAATGCAGACACGTTTGGTTTGTGCCCATGCACAGAGCTGTCAAAGTTTAAATAGTCATTTGGTTGGGAGTCAGGGTCCTTGGAATGTGTTGCCACCATAATTGAGAGATTCATTTACTTAGATAAAGCTCTTAATCTCACTGGGTCTGTTTCCCAATAGTAAAACAGAAATAATAAACTTTAGCAGTCGAATTATGGGTGTTTTGTTAGGCATAATTAATTTGTAAGGAATGTTAATATTCCCATATGAAAACTGCCATGTGGTGTGAAGTGCGTGTGTGTAATTACATTTAATACAAGCACACACACGCACACCCCGTTGTTAAAAGAGCACTGCTAGAGTTGCAAGGCCAAGCAGTCAGAAGGAAATACGAGTTTTGCATATGGACACTCCCTTGTGGCCACTCATTATAGTAAATATTTAATTACACTATCATATGCTGTCAGCCCAGCAGAAAACCTGTCCCATTCACTTCACATCAGCTGCAAATTTCCACCTCTTTTAGCCAACCCTCTCTGGTACCACTCACTTCAGCCATCCAATTGTCCTTCTTTCTCCTTTATGATCCTATTTCCAGATTCCTTCCCCTTCTCCTTCTCCTTAACGTCCTTGGGAAGCTCCTGAAGAAATAGTTATGCCAAGGTATTTTTTCTTGACATCTCAAGAACAATTCCTTGGCGTTCAACAGACCCATGCTTGTGGGAAAACAGTGAGACTGTCTTCCTGATTACAGATACATTTCATGAACCAATTTCCAACTTGACTTGTAGAAATCCAAGACGAAAGTTGACAGAAAGTTTTGTTCAGTCGAGATGTGAGTGGTGCAGTATGGCTTAGAATCATAGAATCATAGAATGGTTTGGGTTGGAAGGGACCTCAAAGATCATCTAGATGCAACCCCCCTGCCATGGGCAGGGACACCCTCCACTTGACCAGGGTGCCCAAAGCCCCATCCAACTTGACCTTGAAGTCTTCCAGGGATGGGGCCTCCACAACTACTCTGGGCACCCTGTGCCAGGACTTCACCACCCTCACAATAAAGAATTTCTTCTTAACATCTAATCTCTATCTCTCGTCCTTTAGTTTAAACCCATTCTCCCTTGTCCTGTCCCTCCCTGCCCTTGTAACCAGCCCATCTCCAGCTTTCCTGGAGCCCCTTTAGGTACTTGAAGGCCGCAGTTAGGTCTCCCCAGAGCCTTCTCTTCTCCAGGCTGAACAAGCCCAGCTCCCTCAACCTGTCCTGATAGCAGAGATGCTCCANCCACCTCTCCAGCCTGTCAGGGTCCCTCTGGATATTTTCCCTGCCCTTCAGCATGTTGACTGCACC